>DF365524.1:14845-26409 GCA_000787875.1 Solanum virginianum
ATCGGATCTTAACCCACATCATAATCATCATGAAAGCCAATGCTCATGTATGCAAATGTCATAAATGATGAGATAATAGCATGGGCAATAGAGGTTCATACTTAAAATAACAATATAAGGTGAAATCCAATTAAATCCATGAAAAAATTCACATTTAAAGCATACTTGAGATTACCAATGTCTAATTTCAATATTTAAAGGGACATACATATTCAAACCTTCATAATATCAATGCAATTCAACATATTAGGACTTAAATCACTCTAAAAACATTAATTAAATACAACCCATATCTCAACTGAATCAAATCAACATTAATTTAAGAGACCCATATTCTAGTAAGCTTAAAATTTATCATTTAAGAAGTCAGAAATGCTTAAGGTCTTAGTGGTTGAAAGGGACCTTGAATCAATCTCACATACCATAGATATCAAGAAGAATTAAGAAAAAATTGATTGGAGAATAAGACCCTTCCTTGAGCTCCATTTTGAATCTCTAATAGCATACTAGAGAGGAGTTCTTAGAAGAGAGAATTTGAATATTCTAAGTGGAATGAAGGAATTTGAATAAGAATAGCGGAGTATAGGTCTTTTTAGGGTTTTAGGATAAGTTAGAAAGTAAAAAATGACCCTTAGAAATCACCAAAATTATGAGAAAGCTATGAATCAAATGAGCCTTAAAAAGAGTCCAGATGGCCTGTGAAAGGGCACCACGACTCATGCACATGAGCACGGATTGTACAAGGGTCAGTGATAGGGTCTTCAGACACTACACCAATTTTTTAGACTAATGATATTTTTGCTGATAGTTTATGGTCTATTCAAAGGTGCACTGACTGTAGTATAGTCCGTACAAATGACCTAAGTCTAAAGATGATAATTTTATACTTAGAACTATATTTTAAAATGAGGACTTCACGAAACACCTCATCACGACTCGTGGTGAGGACCACAAGACCCCACCATAGCTCGTTATGGATTGCACAGCTCGTACTAGAGACCTTGGTGGCTTAGCCAAATTTATGTCTTGAAGGCTGAGGCTCCTACCAAGGGCCCCTTCTATGGCCAGATGTGAGGGCACAACTCGTGGAGGTTCCCTGGAGGGCCACCAAGCCTCAAATCCTTTCTTAAGACACATAAAGCTACACAAGAGCATTCCATATGGGTCACATACTTCTGGAAACTTGATTTAAGCATCAATAAAGTCTCATAAGATTTGGGTCCTTACAAAAGGTCAAAGGATGACCCGTAGAAAGGGTTTCTTAGTTTTGGGTCAGCAAAATAATTTTCTGAAGTTTTGAAAAAGTTAATAGGATAGACAGGACTATACTCTGTGGTTCAATCCACATCTTGTAATCTAGCTTTCGTAGACTTAATCTGGTAGTTTTAATGAAGGGCAATTTTATAATTTCTGCAAATCCTATGCCTATACTATGCCATTTTTTAGACCAAAATGGCCTAAATTAGACCCTAAGGCCCTAGGAACCTTAATCATTCTCTCATTCTCCATTCTCAAATTTCCTAAGGCATTATTCTCTCTAGAAAAGGGTCAAGGCAAGCTAGGGTCTCAAGGTTCTTCCCAAGGGCTTCAAGTTTATTTTCTCCCAAGCTTACTAATGTCGCCCAAGCTACACTTCCTTTTTGAAGGTATAAATGGTCATTGTCAAAATATATAAACTAACAAAGGTTAGGGTCAAACCATAGGGAATATGGTCTAGACTTGGAATGTTTACGAGCAAGTCAAATTAATTAGCCTACCTATCTCTCGAAAGGGGGGCGAGTTTGTAATTGCAAGAAAATAAACATAAACCAGAAGCAAGTGTTGTGAAATTAGAGAGAGAAACAACTAGGATATTTTGTTCCCCATGAATTCCTAACTCAGTATCAATAGATAATTGTAATCGTTTCTAGTGTGTAGCATGTTAAACGGTAAGTTAAGTTTACCTAACCCTTTGATCTAGGAAAGAGGCATATTTCACTACGTGATTTGATCCATCCTTGCAGTGTGACATTACTAACCTTTATCTTTTGTTCCAGTACAACCTCCCCTTGATCCAGTTTGGTTGATTAGATGAGAGGGATCACATCAAATCTTATTAATTAATCTCTTTTCCTATTCATTACTACTTTGATCCAATCAGTAAGAATTAGGAGGGTTCTAATATTGGCCACCATTAAAAAGCAACCAAAACAAAGAGAATTAATTAATACATGCATGCTCACTTTCCAAGAATTATGAATTATCCTATTTTACCTTGTTATCTCTTTATGATTCCCATAACCCATAACCCTAGTTGTGGATTTAGCTATACATAATCATTCTAGATGAAAGAATCATGATATGGAATAGCACAATTAAACACTTACAATAATGAGATTAAGAACAAGAAATCCAAAATTCTCCACAAAAATCACAATGTAATGTTTTTAATATAAAAAACACAAATTATGAAGTCCCAAAAGTGTTTATTAGCTCTCTCGTGCGCCTCTCTATTTAAAAAGCCTATTTATAATTACTAAATATAAATCCAAAAATGGAATAGAGAAATTGGATTCAGTAGCTTCTATGGACTGGGTTACAGGCCGTATAAAGATCCATAACCAATACTTGGACTTCATACTCTGGATTCTTCCAAAATTGGCTTCCAATCCACAAGACCTTCCTACGGGTCAGACTTATGGCCTATATAGGGTTTCGTCTGATAGATCTTAAAAAACTCTTCAAACTTTGATTCTCTAGGGATGGAACCAATCCACCACTCGTGAAAACTTCTATGGCTCAATTGACAGTTCGTGGTTGCAACTTCTGAAAATAGGCCCTTCACTGGATCCCACCCACGAAAACTCCCTATGGCTCGTGAAAGTATCCACGGCCCGTAGAGTGCCTCGTAAGTCCTCAAAAACTTAAATTCTATAGTTTTTTGCCCAAGATCATGCTAAATCCTGCAAAATAAGCATAAAAACATATCAAACCCACTAAAATTGCTTGGAGAACACACAAAATTTTAAGTTTTAAGCATCAAAAGTGTTGTATTTTATGCAAAACAAACACAAGAACTCATCAAACCTACTAACATCACCTTGAGAACACACAAAATTCCAAGATTTAAGCATAAAAGATGTTATATTTTGACAGTACATCAACACCCTCAACTTAAAATTGTTGCTTGTCCTCAAGCGACAGACTCAATTTACATAAGCAGTATACAAACACACTGGCCTTAGTCTAATGGAATACATTATCTCTAAGTCAAGCACAAATACCCCCGCTACCTCATCAATGCATATCAAACAGTTATCAAACAAACTAATGCAAATCATTATATATGACAGTGTAACTATGACAAGTAAGGTAACCACAGATAAGCAATAATCACTGAAATGACCTAGAATCAACTGTGTAATACAAGTGCCCTCACAAAAAGAAGTCCCATATCCCACTAATGATAGTATTTTCAGATTTGACACTTGGGACTCACAATATCACTCACACTCACACTCACACTCACAATAAATATTTAAACACTATGCTCAATACCATATGCTAGCCCCTATACTCACAACTATGACCTTCGACTACTTGGACTAAGATCACTATATGACTTTGCTGGCTTCTAACGTAGGCTTAGGGGGCTTTGGTATGATATTTTAGGAACATAGTGACTAATGGCGCCCCTTGACATTGCGTTATTCTACACTTTTTCCCTACCAACACTGTTATCTTCAATGCTACTGTACTCACATTTTTAAGCTCATAGCCTCTTATTTTCACATTCTTTTTCTTTTTAGCTCATTATTTAGGCATCTATTAATTTTTCTTGCACCCATAGAACATTTTCCCCCTTTTTTCATGTATCGCTAACTATCACCCTATTTAGTGCGATTTATTTTATACCAGCCACCCTCAACTTGGGGTTTTGGCCTATGTTGAGGTGCACAATCTCAAACCAATGAACCGGGGCCACTCTTGGTAGCCACCCTCAACTTGGGCTTTTTGCCTCAGTCAAGGTGTACAATATTTAAGGAAGGACCAGGGCCAAATTCAGGATTTCACATTCAACAAGGCTCGGTTACTTAGGTCTTTACAAAGAAAAAGGTATATGCAAAGTTCAAACATTAGGATTAAGGGATACATAAAGCATTTAGTTGGTTAGTTAGGCTAAGTGGACCAATATGAAGAATGACCTAAGATCCTTTCCTAACCAACTAACTTACAGTCTTAGTTAGAGTAACACGACAAGTTCTAAATTAAAACACAATATAGGAATTAAGCAAAGAAGCTCACGCACCTGACACTAACTACATTATCAACATAGTCTCTCAAATTATGCTTTTCATCAAAATTAGACCTCACTTATCAAAATAAGCACCATTAATCATTGATTTCACATAGTTGTTATCAAAACTACTAACATAAAAAAATCTAATGGATATCATTTTTCCACAAAACTAATATATGCCATAAACTTTAGTATAAAATGCTACTAATACAACTTACACATCCTAAATGAGTCAGATCAATAGAAAATTAATGTCCTTAGGAAAAGAACACATCATTTTTCTATAAAACTAACATATGCCATAGACTTTTGTATAATATGCTACTAATACTACTTACACATCCTAAATGTGCTGGTTCAACAGAAAAGAAATGTCTTTAGGAAAAGAACACATGCAGGAAAAGCCCTCGGACTCAAAATTTGGGATAGTTATAGGCCATGGTTACTCAGACTTCAGTGAGGCCTATAACTACCTACACCCCATTGAAGAGAGTTTGCATTGTCCTCAATGCAACAAAACATAAATGAAACAAAGCAATATGGACCAAAAAGAACATACTTGGGCGCCTAAGCACTGGTCTCTAGCTGTGACTAACCGCTCTTAACCTATTTGGTGGTCTCCTTAGTAGCGGTGGCATGTCCGAAGGGTCCAACACCCCTCATCCTCTCTAACTCACATGCCTGTCGGGCCTCCTCATCTGCCATGGAATGAAGTCTCATAACCTCGAACTGCTCTATCTCTGTCAACTCTGACTCTTGCCTCACAACATCTGGATCATCACTCTCTAGGCAAGGCCTTTTCTCAAGGATAGGGAATGGTCTCTTCTTCGGGCCAAATAGATCAAGAACTACCTCACTATTGTTAGATGGAGGAAGCATAAACAGTGTTGATGTTGTTGTCCTCATCTCAAAATGGAGCTGTTGGATCTCTGTCCATATGGCTGTCAAGTCAGCAAGCTGGCTGAACTAAGGTTCTGCTCCACTCGCCTCTCGAATACATTAAGAGGGGATGAGACCTAAACCGACATATCAGACCAAGCAAGCTATTACTTAGACTTTCAACGTTATCCCCACACTGAAAAAGAGGTGATATACTTGCCAAAGGTAAACCACACTTCTCCTTATGGGCCTCCTATTTTAGAATCCCGATGTTATCACCACACCGAAAAAGAGGTGGTCTACTTGCCAAAGGTAAACCACACTTCTCCTTATAGGCCTTCCATTTTGGAAAAGTGGCCTTCCTTACAAGTCACCTATTTCAGATAGGATTTTCACAATTTTATCATATCATATCAATGTTGTAACCACACCTTACACCCTCCCATTTTGGTAAGGGTTACTATATACATACACCTATGCTAGTACATAGTTCAAAGAAAGGGTGAGGACCCTTGGGGATAACCCTGATGCCCTCAATTCATCGGTGCTAATTCATCATCTCACAAGAATATATATACGTATACATGCTTGCAAAAGAGATGCAAGTCATTCAAATCATTTCAATTCATACTTAGCCTTAAAAGCCAAACGTCATTCATGATAATTCATACATAGGCTCAAATGTGAAATCACATTTTATATCATACTTTTCATGCATAGGATTAACCCACTCATAATATCCAAATGAGGTGTAAATACCCAATATGCTTAATGAGTCAAATATCATAGATATTTATGTGATCATATTCTTGTCATAACTATATGAGTGAGCTTAACCCATAAATTCATTTTCAAAAATATGTGAGCTTAACCCACTTTTCATTTTCATCAAAATCCAATGCATATGCTATGAATGATATGTGAATAGCAATGGGCAATATAGATTTAATTTAAAATCAATAATCCAATATGAAATTCATGTAAATCCTTAAGTAAAATCCACATTCAAATCATAATATTGATTACCCATGCTTAAATCAAACTTTAAAGGGACAATGCATAGTCAAATCCTCATAATAATAACGTAATTCAACATATTAGGACTTAAATCAACTTACAATCATCAATAAAACATAGCCCACTTCAATTGAATCTAATGAACAACAAATCTCAAAACCCATATTTAAAGTAAGCAAAATTTCATGAAATTCAAGTGCAAAAAGTTTGGGTCTTCTTGGTTGAAAGGGACCAAGAATCAATCCCACATACCTTAGCTAATGAAGAAGATTCAAGAAGAAATTTGAAGAAGAATGAGCCTTCCCTTGATTCCCAAGCTTAAATTTACAAGAGTTGATTGGGAGATTTCTTAAGAGTGACTTGAGAGAATTTTAAATGTGAGAAATATTTTGAATGAAAGGAATAAGGTTTAGGTCATATGAAAGTCTTTAGGTAGCATAAGAAGTCATAAAGGATTCTTAAGATAAACCATAATTACGAAAATGCTATTAATGAAATAAGTGAAAAATTGATGAAGTCGTATCATAGATAGGGTGGTACAATCCATGATAGGCCAAACAAACCATCCACTTGCCCGTGGTCCAACACTTTGAAAAACTTTCACTTGATGAAGGTCCCTAACGGTATTCCTATGCTTAGAATTTTCTCAATGTAGGCATCCATACAGAGGGTGGTATGGACCGTACCAAGCCACATGGTCTGTGTGCCTCCTCCCTCCACATCACTTAGAAAATTTCTTCACTCTGAAGTTTCGAGATGGTGATCCAATACTTAGAAAAATTTCACTCCGAAACCCATACGGGAGGGCATACGGACCATACTACCTTGTACGGATCATATACTTAACTGTACCACCTTACTTGCTCCCAAAACTATGGGATTTCAAGATTAAGGCCACCACACAGTCCGTGAAGTATCATACGGCTCATTGGTGTCCATGTGTGGAGTGCCTTAGTCCAAAACTCAACGTTAAAGCCTATACACTCCACATAAGGGGAAGGGTCAGTCCAAGAAGGCTCCACATGGTTAGTATAGCCTTATAAGTATCGTGAGGGCTTTCATGGAGCATCACCTTGGTCCAAAACATTTTGGAATCAAATTTCCAAGATCCAATAAGGACGTACAACATTCGGTTCCTTACGTCGTCTTCCTCTTGGGAACATTCATCCTCGAATATGCTAGGACAAGGCTCGAAAGGCTTGACTTAGAACTTGAAATATTCAAACACAAGATACATTGCATATTTCATCACTTGAAAATCATAAAGTCCTTAAAATTCATATCAAACATATTCAAATCTTTCAAAACATCATAAAAATTATTTTGGTGCACATGTATGCATGTCATATCATGAAACTCAAGAGTGAAAGAATTAGGACCACTTGAAAAAAGGAAGAACCTAATACTTTAGGCTTGAGTAGATTATATTAGAAAAGATGAGGATATTGTTTCATCATGTCCAACTCCGCCTCCCATGTAGCACTTTTCACATGTCGATTTCTACAAAGTTCCTTAACCGAAGCGACATCCTTCTTACAAAGCCGCTTTAATAGCCTATCCAAAATATCTACCGGAACTTCCTCATAAGACAAGTTCTCCTCAACCTCCACATCTTCCAAAGGTACAATAGTACTATGATCACCAACTAGCATTCTCAACATAGACACATGGAAAACCAGGTTAATAGCACTCAAATCCGAAGGCAAATCCAACCTATAAGCCACATTTCCAATCTGCTCAACAATCTCATAACGGCCTACATACCAGGGACTTAGCTTTCCCTTCTTCCCAAAATACATCACACCTTTCATAGGTGAGAACTTCACATACACCCATTCACCAACATGAAACTCAAGATCCCTCTTCCTAGCATCTGCATAGGACTTTTGGCGACTTTGGATTGTCTTCAACCTTTCTTTAATCAACTTCACCTTCTCCATAGCCTCCAATACAAAATTCGGGACAATCAAAGCCATATCTCCCAACTCAAACCCCCCACTGGAGATCTACTTCTCCTACCATACAAAGCCTCAAATGTTGCCTTACTAATCCTAGCATGAAAGCTATTATTATATACAAACTCAATGAGTGAGAGATGGTCATTCCAATTACCCTTAAATTCCAACACGTAAGCCCTCAACGTGTCCTCCAAAGTTTGAATTATCCTCTCGGCTTATCCATTAGTTTGAGGGCCGCCCTAGCATGAATTCAAACTGATTCTCCGAGATAGATACTACTCTTCGCACCCTCATCTTCACAACTCTCTCCCAGACCTTCATAGTGTGGCTTAACAATTTGATAACCCTGTAATTCTTACAGTTTTGAACCTCCAAAAGTGAGATGTAAATTGTGTACCACAATCTGATATGATGGACCTAGGAACACTATGCAACCTCACCAACTCTTGGATGTACAACCTTGCATAATCTTCAGCACTAAAGGTAGTCTTGATTGGTAGGAAATAAGCCAACTTAGTCATCCGATCAATGATAACCCAAATGGAGTCAAACTGCCTTCGGGTCCGAGGCAAACCAACCACAAAATCTATGTTCATATTTCCCACTTCCAAGTAGGAAATTCAATATTTTGAGTCAAACCACCAGGCCTTTGGTGCTCCACCTTCACTTGTTGATAATTAGGACATTCAGGTATAAATTTAGCTATATCCTTCTTCATACCATGCAACTAATACATTTCCCTCAAATCCCAATACATCTTAGTAGATCCCGGGTGAATAGAATAATGAGAGTTATGGGCTTCACTCATGATCACCTTCCTAAGATCATCCATATTCAAAACACATAACCGATCTTGATACCGAAGTACACCATCTCTCCCTTGGGAGAATACCTATATCCTCTTTTCGACAACTAATTTCTTCAACTCAACCAATGACGGAGCTAGATCTTACTTACTTTATATCAACAACCACAGAAGATTTGGCCCTATTCTGAATATGAGTACCACCATCATTAGAGTCAGCCAACCTAACACCTAGTCTATCCAAACAACGAACATCTATTGCCAACTCTTTCTTTCCTTCATCAATATGAGCCACACTTCCAATAGATAGCCTACTAAGAGCATCGATTACAATATTTGCCTTGCCGGGATGATATTGTACACTCATATCATTGTCCTTTAAAAGTTCCAACCATCTCATTTGCCTCAAGTTAAGATCCCTTTGTGTGAATACATATTGTAAACTTTTATGATTGTGAAAACAACAACATGCACCCCATACAAATAGTGTCTCCAAATCTTCAAAGTAAACACCACTGCTGCTAACTCAAGATCATGAGTCGAGTAATTACACTCATACACCTTCAATTGCCTTGATACATATGCTATCACCTTACTATGTTGCATAATTACACAACCCAACCTAATTCAAGAAGCATTACAATACACCATAAATCCCTCTAAGCCATCCAGTAAAGTCAAAACAATAGCTGATGTAAATTGATCCTTCAAAGTCTGAAAACTCTTCTCACACTCATTTGACCATACAAACTTAGCCATCCTTTGAGTCAACTTGGTCAATGGAGATGCAATAGATGAAAACACTTCAACGAACTTTCTATAATAACCTGATAACCTAAGAAAACTCTAAATATTCGAATGAGTCAATGGTCTAGGCCAATTCCCCATGGCCTTAGTCTTCTTTGGGTCAACCTTAATACTATCACTAGATACTACATGACCGAGAAAAACTACCGCACCTAACCAAAAGTCACATTTGCTAAACTTAGCATACAACTTCTTCTCCCTCAAAGTCTGAAGAACTAATCTCAAATGATCCATATCCTCCCGCTCACTTCAGGAGTAAATGAGGATATCATCAATAAGACAACCACAAAATTATCTAAGAAGGGCTTGAACACCCGATTTATAAGATCCATATACACGGCCAGAGCATTAGTCAAACAAATGACATCACCACAAATTCAAAGTCCCCATACCTAGTCTGAAAAATTGTCTTAGGAATATCACATTCCCTAACCTTTAACTATTGATAACCAGAATGAAGGTCAATCTTTGAGAAATGGGTGGCCCCTTGAAGTTAATTAAATAAGTTGTCAATTCTAAGCAACATATACTTATTCTTGATGGTTACCTTATTCAGTTATCTATAATCAATGCACATCTATAGAGATCTGTCTTTCTTACTTACAAATAATATCGGAGCACCCCACAGAGATATACTTGGCCTAATAAAGTCTTTCTCCAATAAATCCTTCAACTCAGCCGGTGCCACACGATAAGGAGGAATAGAGATAGGTTGAGTATCTGAGAGAAGATCTATGCCAAAGTCTACTTCCCTTTTGGGAGAAATACCGACCAAGTCTTCGGGGTATGGACCGTAAACACCATTTAAGGGGGAGTCCTTTCCTCCTTCTTCTCTTTTGTTGTTTGGTGTTTTATCTTCGGAACTCCTTGGCAAATTCTGCCTCTAACAAAATGATAATCAATGTCTATGTACTTTGTTCTCTCATGAATGATTGGATTGGTTGTAATGTGAATCGCTGCCTTGCTATCACATAGCATACTTATAGGAAGATCCACAGTGACATCCAACTCTTGGTATATTCCTATAACGAGGTCATTTATGCTGCACAGGTGACCATTCTCCTAAATTCTGCTTTTACAGAACTCCTAGATAACCTATAACTTCTCTTCCAGTTTCCAGACATGTTCCCTAATCTGAATCATAGTAAACTGCAGGCATAAATAGGCCTAGACTAGGAGATTCTTTGGTTTCACGGAAGGCTAAGAAACAAACTACAGTTTCTAGAAGCTCAGCAGAGGCTGAGTNCATGAAAGATTGGATTGGTTGTAATGTGAATCGCAGCCTTGCTATCACATAACATACTTATAGGAAGATCCACAGTGACATCCAACTCTTGGTATAGTCCTATGACGAGGTCATTTATGCTGCACAGGTGACCATGCTCCTAAATTCTGCTTTTACAGTACTTCTGGATAACTTGTAACTTCTATTCCAGTTTCCAGACATGTTCCCTAATCTGAATCATAGTAAACTGCAAGTTGAGTGGTTTGTTCTGCAAGCATAAATAGGACTAGACTAGGAGTTTCTTTGGTTTCATAGAAGGCTAAGAAACAAACTATAGTTTCTAGAAGCTCAGCAGAGGCTGAGTACAGAAGTCTTGCAAGCATAGTGTTAGAACTTGTGAGGCTAATTGAAATTCTCAAAGAATGTGACGATGAGGTTCAGTGACCAGTTCAGATTTATAGTGGCAGCAAAGCGACAACTCAAATTGCTGCCAATCCTGTGTATTATTAATGTTGATCAGTACCTATCATACACTTTTGCTACGAAATCAAAAATCATTCTTCCCCGCTCCATATTTGCCAATTTACCTAAACA
>DF365523.1:0-10973 GCA_000787875.1 Solanum virginianum
ATCTTCAAGCTTTGCCTTTATTATGCAGATATTTGATGTACTTTCATTTTGACTTAGTATTGAGGGGCCTAGACTTGTATTCTCGACTCTGGTTATTGTCATTGTTTAGAGGTGTGTCTGGATCATTGTTACACTTGGTATGTTTTAAACTATTTAACTCATGCTTCTGCTTATGATTACAAGTTTTCCCTTAGTCCCATTCCCTATATTTCATTGTCATCTATTTGTCATTTACCATTTAAACCTATAATATGATATTATGATTTAAGAGGCTTATTTGGGGCCCTTCGAATTCTCATTTGCCATGTCACACCTAGGCCCTAGGTTTGGATCGTGACAACCCTCATATGCAATTTAATGTTACATACTCATATGTAGGGGTTATGAACTATGTGGTACGCCTTACCCTCATGTGTGATCCAATATGTTGTATTATCTCATGCTTACATGTAAAGGCTAGGACATGTGCTACTCTTCTACAATTATGTACTACTTATTACCTTCTAGAAGGGGTTATGACCTATGATATATCTCTCACCCTCTAGTGCAAGGTAGTTTTGGACGATCCATTCTTGTTACTTTATGGTGTTAAACAAGATATGCAAGTACGATTATTCTTAAGTATGTTTCATCCTACGCATTGATTACACATGTCATATTTAGCTTATGTTCATTGATTATGATTAAGCATCTTGTTATTATAGCTCATGATTCTTATTTCATTGCATCACACATACTTAGTACATTCAAACATAATAACGCATACACTATGCCTACATGATGTTACCATGTAGAGACCAGAGCTTCATTTGATCATCCTCCCTCTCCTTGTGAAGAAGCTAGTTGGTAAGTCCTAAAGTCCGAGGGCGGCAACTATTCTCATTCATACTTTATATATTCTTATTCTTATGTCGGATAGTTGTTAAATGAGGGTAAGCCCGAAAAATGTCTTAGCCCTCGCTCCAATCTATGTTAGAGGTGTCGTTGGATATTATGTCATTGTTTGATTATGTTATTGAAGCTTGACTCTTCTTACTCTATTATTAATATGAATTTTTTTCCTTAGTCCCTTTCCTTTTTTATTTATTTGACTCTTGTGTTTGTTTAATTTGCTTCTGCAACCAAGGATGTGTACTCGATATGCTGAGAGGCTTGTTTGGGTTGTCTTCGGGCTTCCCATTCCTCGTGTCACGTCTAAGCTCTAGGCTTTGGTCATGACTGGATAACTTTTGAGAGAATTATGCATTGCTCACTATTGTTCATCTTTGAGAGATATTAGCACATAAGAGAGGTCTTTGAGAGAGCTTTCAACAAGAGAGAAAAGAGAAGAAAAGGGTGTTTTCCATAGCAGTGTTTCCTCTCCGATCAGCAACGTTCAAATTGTATTTTCCAATTCGTTAACCATTGGATCAGGCTCAAATTTTGATTGAGTGTTCCTAACATCTTAGTATTTGATGTGAATGGTGGAGATAGGATTTGGGGGTCAATAACATCCGATTTTGAGTTCCAAGTAGTAGCTCTAATTTGGGAGTTTTTCTTCCTTCTTCTTTTTGTTGGTGTAGCTATTGCTTCTACTTGCTTGACAATTATTGTGTAGCCATTAAGGAGAATAATTATAACCCTCTTATTGTTATAGTGGAGCAATTTGGATCTCGACGATCCCATGGTTGTTACCTTCGTTTTGAAGATTTTTTTCACATTAAATTTCATGTTCTTTATTTTCTCTACTTTCGAATTTTGCATCCTTCCATCGTAACAGTTGCTAATGTGGCAATTTATTTCTTGTTATGATTTGTTATATTTATTTGAATTATTTGACGTTAATTCTAACTATAACGTTTATTTATTAGTTTGACCTAATTAAATTCCCAAATGACCAACTATTGTTATGTCAATTCATCATTAACAATTGCGTGTCTTATTTACTTAATTATTTTTAGAAATCCCAAATTCATTAAAAAATATCAAGTTGTTAATTTCTTTTTTTCTTTTAAATAATAATGATATTTGCTTTAAAATTTCAAGTCTTCCTTAAAATTTCGACAAGTCTTCCTTTCAAAATTATTCTTAAAGTATTTAGTTTATTTGTTATTTTTCTTTCGAAAGAAATGCTTATTTATTTTTACTTACAATACTCCAAGTCTTTTCTTAAAATAAGTTTGGATTTCCTCTTCACACATAGTTAATTTTGAAATGTGTTTACTTTCTAAAATTCTTCTAGACATCTTAGTTGAAATTTAGAAGAATAATTTCCTTTTTAAAATTCTAATTCTTTCTAAAGATAGGTTATTTTAACCTCTTCGTAGATTATCTAATTTATTTACACTTTTTACTAGAATTATTTTACGTGTTTCTAGTTTTTAAATCAATTTTTTGAATAGTTAGTTAAATTAAGTTTAATTGTCAGTCAACTGCACATTAGTGGTCACTTTAAGTGTTAAATAACTTTTCAAAATGGAAATTAGGACCCTTACCATTTATACTAAATTTTAAAGATTTTTTTCTGTTAAAATCTTTTAAATTAAGTTTTCTTAATTTTTTAAAAAAATTAAGTGACAATTTTGTCCTTTTTAAAAAAAATTGGGTTTTTCTTTAAAATTAATTAAATTTTAAAGAGATTTTTCTAAAATACCCTTTTCCCCATTAACATTAACATAATGATGAATTATAATTATCTTTCTTTCCTTATCTTGTTTCTTCTTCTCTCTTTTCTAATCCATACAAGAATTTGTTTTTTAATTTTGGCAAAAAAGAATCAAGTGTTGTTACAACCAGAACTAGTGTTTGGTCATTTTTGCAAATTATATACATGTATATTAAAGATATATATATATATATATATATATATATATATATATATGGGATGCTAGTCAAACCCTGCAAGTCCAAGTGGAAGTAATAACTGAAAGCAATAAACATCACGTTTCTGCTCATACAATATCAAAGGCACATCAGAAACAGTTCCCTTTTTGTCCTTCACTTTATGCGTCACTCCCTTTAGTTGTTTTATTATTTTCAAGTTATTTGAGAGTAAGTTACTTTAGAGTAATTACTCCGTTTAAAAAAATTGATCTGATTTGATTTTTCATGAAGTTTAAGAAAATAAAAAAAAATTTAATTTTGTGATTATAAATTACAGTTATGTCAAAATGATCAAAATGTCCTTTAATTTTGTGGCCTTAAACATTCCATATAGAAAATTGAAATTCAAATATTGCCAAAAGAAGAAAGAGATCATTCTTTTTAAATCTACTAAAATAAAAATTAGAAAATAAGTTATTCTTTTTTAAATGGAGGAAGTAATTCTTTTCGGGATAGCTAACTCAGACTTAAATTATACCACAGTCTCAATTACTTTTATATGGATGCAATAAAAATTCATATAAATAGGTCTATTACGCGTAAAACCAACCACACTCAATATATTTTCATTTAATCAAATATTACCGAAAAAGTAAATTATTCATTATATAATTAATTTTTTTTTTAATCCTAGTAATATTCATCACACTATAATCTTAATATAATTTGTTAGTGAACATATGCATAGGGTGTCAAGAGTGGGCTTGTCTGAATTTTGGCCGGTCAAAAGGTCACTAACACAATGCATTGGGCTAATAAACATATCATAATCTGATCAATCAAATCTGTACTAATTAAGTTTTAATTTTTTTTGTTTATTATTATAATTTGTTTAAATACCTAATAATTTATATTTTTATTATTTTATTTTCACTCAATTTAGTTATTAATTTTATTTATTTAAATTTGCTCAATTTAGTTGGTCTAAAAATAAAAAATAAAAATTGTCAAAATAATTTTAAAAAATATTAGAATATTTTTTAAAAAACATTTTAATATATTTGATAAATTAAAAAAATAAAAACATAGGATCTATTTGGCTGTGTGAGATTTTTTTAAAAATTTTTTCAAAAAAAAAATCACTTTATTTGAAAAATCAATGATTGTTCATGAAAGTTTCAAATACTTATTTGAAATTTGAGAAAACACTCAAAATCTTGTTTGCATTTTCATTATATTTTTCTTTTTCAAAGTTTAGCCATTCTTTTTACTTTTCATTAAAATGAACCTATATAGTATATTCAGGTTAAAATCATATTTTCATATTTCTTTGAGAAAAGTATATCTAAATAATCAAATATTATTCACAAAAACTATAACCAACAAACACAATTCTATCTTTAATTCCAAGTTCAAAATTTTAAATAAAGTACAAAATATTTTTAATATGTAGTAGCTCGTATTATGTATATGGAATTAAATTTATGACATTATGTAGTATCTATATTTTGATGTATTATTGTTTGTACAGTAGATTTGAATGTGTGCTTCAAATAAATTAGTCCTTTAAGTGATTTTGCTAGTTTTAAAATTCAAGGGTATAAATTATATTTAAAAAACTATATTTCATGATTTTAAATATTTTTTCCAAAAAGTATGCTCAAACATAACCCCAACTTTAATTGTGAAATTTCAAATAAAGTGAATAATATTTGATTTTCATTATCAAACTCCACTTAGTAAAAATCAAACAATTAAGTCATAATCCATTTGTTAGTTCATCTAAATCACTTTAAAGTGAGCCAATAACCCTCCAATTAATTTACTCAATATTTTAACCCGCCCAAAATATCATCCAACTCGTCTTATTGAAATCAATAATAGCATGCAACTTTTTATAATAAGAAGAAAAAAATACATTGATAGTCTAAAATTTCTTTCTATATATAAAGTTAATAAATTTAATTCAATTTGCATTATGTAGTAAAACTTAGTAATTGTGATCACGCCCCAATCTATTTAATTATCTTTGGTCGGATTAACATTACTCTTTTGAAAAACAATTATTACTTGGAGGGTCCTTTCACCCAAATAGTCATTTAAGGGACATCATAAGTAATCCATAAATATATAAAACTTGTGCAACCCACTGAAGTGTGAGCTGGTAATTATTAAATCAGTCACTTTTAAGTTGTTCAGTTCACCCTTTTTAAAAATTGGGTTAATGCGTTTTTTAAATCTACTCTTGAGAAGTATTATCAAAATTTTTGTGTGTAATAATTATATATATATTCATGCTCTAATTTCACCAGACCTAATTTAAAATTCATTTGACAAAGATTTGAGTAATATATTTTGGTTTTAGTCATTTGACTCATTTCCCGTCTTTTTTTACATTATCCAAAGTCAAAAACAAAGGTGGGTCCAATGAATTCAACTACTTTCATCAAACATTCATATCATATGATCATCATTAATACGAAATATACCATCACTCTCCCCTTTACGAATTGACGTACGTCCCCTTACTTTCTTTCATGATATCACGTAAAACGTTAAGTACCACATTTATTTTCTCTTCTTTCTTTTTACTTTCTCTTAAAGTAGACAGAGGATAAATTTAAAAGGCATATACTCTTTAACTTAATTTTAGTTGGCTCATATACTATTTAATTTAATTTTGGGTGTACATAAATAGGTATTTTGATTTGCATAGAGGTTAACAAATTGATACATGTGTCCTACTTGGTGTTTTCGAGGCAATTTGCATCCAACATTATCTCATATGTTGTGTTTAATGCATATTATGTCATGTAAAATGTGTGTCTGTTTATTTAAAATAATACAAGTTCAAATGTCTACATGTGCATACCAAACTCGAAAGGCAAGTTGTAGTTATGGCCACATTAAAAGACATAAACAATTTAAAGCAACTGCTCCCTTTGTCTTTATATATATATATATATATATATATATATATATATGTCTGTGTGTGTCTATGTATATAGTTAAAACAAAATACTTTTAAAATTTATAATCTAAAACACTCTTGATTATTTATGTAATTATGAATTATAAAAATGAAATTTTAAAATTAAATCATTTTAATAATGTAAAAAGAATAGTGTGTCATCCTTTCTTCTGCATGCTCATATTCTCATCCAACAACCCCCATCCCCTAAACAAAAAGGAAAAAGCTTGATATAGGAAACGATGCAATTTCAAAAATTATAGTGTGACAAACAAACTAAAGAGAAGCTAGTGATTTAGCTGTAGGAATAGAAAATTCCCTCAAATTCCAAGAAAATATGCATAGTTAGTTTCCATAAAGTTTATGTATCCTTTCTTTCCGACAGGCGACAGCTAGATGAAAAGGAGAAGTCCCTTTTATCTTCCTTCTCTCTGCAGCTTGTAAACCTCATACATACTATAACTCCCAATATTGAAAAGAAAACAAACATAATCAGGCAAATGCATACTGAATTCATTCAAATCCAAGATAATATATAGAGTAAGTCATTATAAAATACAACAAACCCTACTTTCTTTTCTTTTTCCCCTTCATCCCCCATCAAAGAAAAAGAAAAACGAAAAAACAGAAGAGGGATACTAGACAGTAGAGTATCTGCCTCTCATCTTCCTTTACTAATAGTATATATGTAGCGGATTCAAGATTTTAAAGTTCAGAGCCAGAGTGCTCCGGCTTCTTTGAGGAGAGGAACAAGCGTACCATTTATATGACAAGCCATAACTGTTTCAATTCCTCCCAAGAATTTCCCACCAACGAAGACGGCCGGCAGAGGCTGCTGCTGGCCGTCCCCTGCTAGTTGAAAAAGTAAGGCATGAATTTCCTTCCCAGCAGCATCCCTGTCGAGCTCGATAATAGTTGGACCCACACCGAGCCCGAAAAGTAGCTGCTTCACAACGTGACACATGCAACAACCACTCATTGTGAAGACCACCACCGCATTACCCGACACTAAGAATCGCACCCTCTCATATACCGACTCCATCCTTGATTCTCCGGCGATCCTCATGCTCAACTCCTTAACCACCTGCATTTTGTGGGCTTTTAATTAATGGACAAAATAAAATTGGGATTTTTTTTCTTTTCTTGACAAGAAATTTGTTTGTTAGGGCTTGCGTACTTTATAGGAGGGGGAGAAAGAGTAGTGGAGGAAGGGGGGCTGTATATAGGGGTAGGGGTGTATTATAGTTAGGGACACAGTAGCTGAACCCGGCAAATTCTGACGGTTTTGATATTTCCTCATTTTTACAACAGCAGCAGCAAACAAGGCGCAGTACGATTGATCCTTTCCCAATCATCTACTTTATTTGCATGCCTTTCTTCTACCTTTTGCCTTTTTAGAATATGTGCGTAACTAAAGACAAAGAAATTCAAGTGGATAAGGTCACAAAGTTTTGTCTATTGGGGCTTTAGCTACGAAGTATGTATGTAGTAATTAATTAACATGATGTTATTTGGACCACTTGATATAATTATTGATTATTCTCACCATTTTAATTTTGTTTATCTTTTTCTTAATTATGTTTTAAAATATTGTATCTCTCTATTTTGATATTTTTTTAGTTCCAACTTTTCGCATCATACGAATGCTTTCAGTAAAACTATAAAAATTAGAGAAATATTCTGACACATTCTGCATATCTTATATTTAAGACTATAAAATTCAAAAGTATTATTTGCTTTCTCAAATTTTGTATTGTAAATCAAAATCATGCGTTATTTTCTTAAATTCTATGTCAATTAAAATCAAATAAATAAATTAAACTGAAGGAATTAGTAATGCCCAAACAACTTTGGTTTCATTATGTATGAATTTAAAAGAAGTAAAACAGATTATTGAATTTTATGAATCGTAAATGAAAATGGTGTATAATATATCTAAAACATTGATTGATTCTTATGGTATTATATGTTTTAACATCAGAGGCACATTGATTTTTTTTCACTAATCTAATAATTAATTTCTTCCATAATCAATCTTCTTCGCAGTGAATAATAATAATCTCTATATATACATAAGACACTGTTTTTTTAATTAGGGAGGTCCGACACTATTCTGCACGTATAAGGGTTCAATGCCTAACAATAACCATAAAAAGATGCTCAAGTTTGATTTGTTGTATTCCGGAAACTTGGAAATCCCACTACAAGATGATTGACATGCATGTTAGATGATACGTAGTAAAAAATCATTGCAAACCTAATAACTACTTGTATTTTATATGTATTTAATGAAAGTTTAATTTGATGTTGATCTTAATTATTGATTTAGTTTATGCTTGGTGAAGGACATTGAAATGGTCTTCGCTTCTAAATATTCAGACAATAAATAGTCAATAAAAAAAAAGTTATTTCTATAAGTTAGCTAACGGCTTAAAGGTAAATAAAAATATTGAACCTAAAAACTTACTAAATATAAAGGAAAAAAATATCTTCACCCTCCCTCCCCCCAAAAAAAAAAAAATAAGAAGAAAAGTAAAATATATAAAATTGAATTAGAGGGAGTACATTGTTGTAACATGTGATTTGCCATGTTTCCCATCTAATTATTATTAACATCATGACTTATTATAGATGATTGTCTGTACTTAATATTCTTTGGTATGTAAAAATTCACTTAGATTATTAGTGTAGAAGTTTAACTGTAGTTACTTGCTTCTAAATTATAGTTCAAAAATAGGTAGTAAGAGCTAAAGTTCAATTTTATATGTGCATGACACAATAAGTACATGACACATGTTCTTCAAATCAATCTTTGTCATTATAGTAATTATGATCAATTAATATATATTTTTATATTAACTAAAATAATAAATTGAACCATGTTATATTAGCACTATTAAATTGAGTTGTGTGTGGCCCACTTTGTGAAAGGGACCAAAGTCATATTCCCAACAGGAAAAAATGGTGCAGAAATTCACCAGATTTAGATGTGAGAGAAATGAGAATGGCATGGGAATGGAGACAGGACAAGTGTTACCTCATACATACTGCAACCTGAAACTCATACTTAAAAAATGCTTTTCTGTCATCAAAATTATTATTATTATGGTCATCTTCATGATCGTCATCTTCATTCAACTTTATTTACATTATTATTACGATCTCCCCCCGTCCTATATTGGATGGATGTTTTTGATTTTATAGAGTGATTTAAGAAATTATTAATAGATTGATCAACTTTATTATTTTAATTTTTATTCACATTAATTAGCTTCTTGAAAATAAAATTTTGAATCTTTAAAATTTCTTCAAAATACTTTAAACTTCCAAATGTCATATTTATTATAGCGGTAAAATGAAAGATAATAATAATAAATTTTATCCAGATTTAGTAAGTGATCAAGTAATATGAAAAAGAATGCATAAATGAACCTAGGGATTGAGTCTAGAGTCTTGAGTTGAGAATGTTAATTGTGATTGTGATGTGAGCATGATGATAGCTTGATAGAACTTGATGGTCCCATGAGTATTCACAATTGAACTCTAGAGATTTTGTCTAAATGACTTCCTCCTAATGATTGATCTAAGCCTTGAGCTATTGAATGAGGATTCAGTTGATGAGATGATAGGCCGAAAGACCCAATTGAGTTAGAGTTAATGAGATGATGAGAGTCTGAGACTAATTGAGATGATTGATTAAGATGGATGGTCTTATGAGTATTGAGTCTTGGGAGGAGTTTCGAGCATCGAAATAAGTAAGAGTAAATTCAACTCGCACTCATTAACTACGTCGTCAAGCGTAAGTGAGGATTGAACCATTACATCATAGGTTTCATCTTGAGTTGAAGTCCCTGAAAGCAATAGAGGACTTGAGAGACTAGATCCCTTGTGGATCTGATTCGTTCATTACTTGGCTAGTACGGAACGACTGTGGCAATATCAGCGGGATCATTGTACAATCACTGGCTCATAAGTGATTGTTGTCGGATAATAAAAACTCCCAGATAGGTCTCACACTGATAATACTCTGAGTTGAATTGATTGGATGAGGTTGGATTAGTATAGATTGGTCATTATCTACTCTTTATTCTTGCTTTAGATAGACATTCATTCTGATTGAGTATCTTCTGAGTTGATATTATTCTATATTATTCCGCCTATATTTGTTTCATTCAGCCATTATACATACTAGTATATTCCATATACTGACATCCATTTGGACTGCATCATTTTATGATGCAGAGGCAGGTACTAGAGATCGTCAACAGGCACACTGTTGAGGATCTTCTATAGTCAGTTGAGTTGGTGAGTTTTCCTTACTTCGGAGGATCCTTATTTTATTTTTCATCTAGCTATTAGAGTCAGACTTTAGACCAGCTTTATTTTTGAGTTGAGGTAGCCATGGATCTGTTATTGGCGCTAATTGATAGTGATAAGGGCTTCATAGACTAGAAGCGAGTTATTGATTTGAGATTATGTTGAGCTAGTTTCTTTCATACTAGCCTATTTTATTGATATAATATTTGAGACTTAGATTGTCCACCATTTATTTTCTTTAGCCTTCCACTAATTGGTTAGTTATGTTAAATGAATAAGTGTGATGAGGCCAAGTGGTTCGCTTGGTGACTAACAATAGTTTCTGAGTGTCGGCCATGTCTAGGGTACCCTCTCAGGGCGTGACAAACTTGGTATCAAAGTACAAAGTTAGAGCTGTTAAAATGAGCTTGGCCCGTGAGGTCGGCCCAACCCAATCTTTGAATCAAATGAGGCTGGGCTAAATATTTTCAACCCATTTATGAATGAGGCTTTTTAGCCCATTCTAATTTGGCCCGCCAGCCTCATAGGCTCAACCCGCGAGCCTCAGAGGCTGACTCGTGGCCCGCAAATTTTAAAAATATTTATTATATATTTAGTTATTTTTTAAGTAGTATTCTATTTATTAAGATTATGGACAACTTTTACAATTTATTGTCCCATTAGATTTCTAATATTAGCCTATTATCAGCATTTTGTTAAGTTTTTAGACTGACTTGTATAGTTGTATTGTTGAAAACTTTTAAACCAACTAATTATAATCTTTTACTAGTGTGTTTTATGTCTAATTTGTTATTTCTCCTTTTGTTATTTATCTTGTTCGTGACAAAAAATGAATGTTTCATAGTCTTTCTAAGAGGTTAATATTGTCCATATTATAGTTGAA
>DF365523.1:11127-25835 GCA_000787875.1 Solanum virginianum
GACCCAACTCGTGACCCGCGTAGGGCTGGGTTGGGCTGCTATTTTCTAGGCCCTTTAGTTAAAAGAGCCAGCCCGTCCTAGCCCATTTGACTTTCTAGCCCGTTAGGGTTGGATTGGGTTGGGTTGGGTTGGCCCATTTTGACAGCCCTATTAACAGAGCTCAAGTGTCCTAAGGAGTCTATGAACTCATATCTAGTAGAGTCTTGTTTGTGGGTGTGTTTTGTGCCACACTTCATAAGCAGAAGGCTATAGGACATTAGGAATGATTACACTTTTTTTCATGATCTGATTCGTGCGATAGAGTTAAAAACTCTATGAAGCTATCTTCTAATTCGTGCACTACACATTTGCAGAATTGTGATCATGCCTACAAGAAGAGTTGTTAGAGGAAGAGGGAATCCCGCCAGATAGATTGTTAACCCACCTAAGCCCCAAGGACATGATGAGCCCGTAAGTCCAGCTATCCTTGTTGAGCAGCCCCCACAAGCTAAAATTTCTAAGCCTGAGCTTCGCTAACCTATCCAAACTTTATCCCAAGCTATCACAACACCTACTATGAGATAAGGAATGGGTAGACAGGATGGATAGGACACATATAGAGTCCGTGAATTCTTAAGGATGAACCTGCCTGATGTAATGCCTGGTAAAATTTCTAAAATACCCCTAGAGGAGAGACATATGCATAACGCTTCTTCCCATGCTCAAATGGAAATTCAAGACTGAATTTGCAATCAGCATGAGAAGTTGAGTGGGAAAATAGTCTCGATCAATTTTTAGGGCAGGCAAATCAAAAAATAATTTTATAATCTGAGAATTGAAACAGTGTCTGCGAACGTTAGGGCCGCGACGCACCTTGGGCATGGATCTGACTTATATTTTTTTAATTTTATTAAACGTGGATTGGAAAAATGCATTTGGGAAAAATTATGAAAAAATTACACTACTGCGCGCCCAGTCCACGACACAGACTGATATTTCTAGGTTGAAAATTTTCTTTTAATTCGTTAGGGGCACTCTAGACATTTTTCAACTCCTCATAAACGTAAACCACGATTTAATAGAAAAATGCTTTCTATACCCCATTCTAAAGCCTCCAAAGCACAAAAATTTAAGAGAAGAAGTGGAGAAGTGAGGGTTCTTGAGGTCAAGGTTGAGTTGTCCTTCAATTCCAGTATGTAAGGCTACCTAAAGTGTTGGATTATGTTAATCCATGCGCCCCTTCGTCTACTTGAGTTAAGATCATGTTTTAAATCCCGTGGTTCTTGAGTTCCAAATTCTTGTACATGTTGGATTTTTCATGAAAATACTTGAGTTAATTTATGAGTTGCATCATCATTACCATCAAATATAAATGTTATTCGAATGCTTGATACCCTAGCCCTAAAATTGGTATTTTCTTTGCTTGCTGACTAAATTGAAAATTATGAATTTAACGTTCTAAACTAAGTAAATTTAATCTGAGAAGTATGTTTTCTTATTTCATATATGTACGTAAAAAAAAATCTATTATGCCATATGTATTGAGCCTGGATCATATGATGTACTTGACTATAATCAGTGAGAGTCTTGTAAGATGTGAGTTAGAGTCTTGAGTTGCATTGCACGAATGATGGTCCTATGTTATTGAGTTATTGAGAAATTGAGTTGAGTTATTGAGAACTGAGTTGACTTGTTTAAGATGAGTCAAAGAGATAAGTTTGAGTTAATTTCTATGAGCACATTTTAGTCTTGGAAGAAGTATTGAGCACCAAATTGGGTGATTGAGGAGCACCCCAAAACTATGTTACCAATATAGGATGGTCACACAGGATAATTTTGGTGGCCCATGTCCCAATTGAGGGACACTCTCTTAGGATTCGAGAGAGAGAGGTAGAGGTTGACGTCCTATTCCTTGGCAAGTTTAGAATGGGCGTGCCAATGACGACTTTTCATTGTACATTGCCAAGAACTATGGTGGTGGAGAGTTATGTCGATTAGAGAAACTTCTAAGCAACACTTAAGTTGAGCATATTCGTGATTTTCGAACTGAGTTGCATTAAACACTGAGTCTATTTCTAAAGCATAATTTCAAACTTCAAACTTGCATGATTTAGTTGAATTAAGTTATGAGATGAGGAGTTGAGTCTCAAGTTGAGTCGTTTGAGTAGATTTGAGCCCTATTTGTTTTCTTGAGCTATTATACATACTGTACATTCCACATATTGATGCCACTCGACGCTGCATCATTTGATGATGCAGATACAAGAGGTAGAGGACTTCAGCTGGCGCACCGTTGAGGTTCAAAGTTCTTGAGTTCCAGCCCTGGTGAGCCCTCCTTGCTATTCAGAGGAGCCTTATTTTATTTGATTACCTTTGTTATTTTCTTGAGTTGGGTAGCTATGGATTGTCATGGTACTATCTAGATGTTTAGAGTAGAGACTTCATAGACCTTGAGTAGAGTATTGCTGAGTATGGTATTTTCCTAAACTTGATCTATTTTGAAATTTATTTATGACATTTGTAAGTGTTTTTATTGAGTATTCTCCCACTGTTGAGTAAGATGTGACAATGAGGCCAGGTGGTTCTCTTGGAGAATCAACAATGGTTCTTCTCGTGCAGGCCACGCCAACGGTATCCTCTTAGGGCATGACAAACATGGTATCAGAGTACAGAGTTCAAGTATCCTAGGGACTCTACGAAGTCGTGTATAGTAGAATCTTGTTTATAGTTGTGTTTTGCACCACACGTCATAAGCAGGAGGTTATAGAACATTAGAAAGGATTACACTTCTATTGTATTATGAGTTCGTGTGATAAAGTTTGACTCTATAAAACTCTTTTCTAATTCGTGTATTACATGTTTACAGATCATGCCTTCTAAGCGTACAATTGCCCAACGAGTTGCCCTAGCCCCAAACACTGAGAATCCTTCACTAAAGGTCTCTACTCAGATGGGGATGAGAGGACGGGGATGACCTTCTAGGACCACTGGGGTCCCATAGGTACCTTTTGCTTAGCTAGCCTCCACCTTAGAGGTAGACATCGAAGGAGCCATTATGATGCTCACCCAGCTGGTGGCCTCCTAGAGTAGCAGCCGAGGTCCCCAAGCCCCTAGATCTAGCTCTCAAGAGCTCACTATTACGATTAAGCTTCGATACTTCTTGAGAAAGAACCCGCCAGTCTACACAGGGTCAAAAGTTGAGGAGGACCCATAGAACTTTATCGATGAGATGGGCAAGATCTTGAGGGCTATGCATGCGATTGAAGTTGAGGGACTCGAACTTGTCTCCTATCAACTTAAGGATGTGGCAAATATCTGGTATAACCAATGGGAAGATAGTGGGGATGAGGATGCTGAGCCTACTGAGTGGAGTAAGTTTGAGAGTGCTTTCCTCGACCACTTCTTTCCCTCAGAGTTGGGGGAGACAAAGGTTGAAGAGTTCGTGAACCTAAGGCAAGAGGGAATGACCGTCAAAAAGTACAGTCTCAAGTTTATTAAGTTGTCCAGGTATGCTCCAGAGATAGTCCAGGACATGAGGGCAAGGATGAGAAAATTCATGTCTAGGTTGGGTAAACAGGCGAAGAGGGAGTGCAAGGCAGCATTATTGATCCCGAGTATGGATATCTCCAGAATCATGGTATATGCCCAGCAAACTAAAGAGGATAAGAAGAAATATAAAGAAGAGCATTTGACCAAAAAGGCCAAGTCGAAAGGGCACGATCTAGACTAGCACAAGAAGGATAAGAGAGATAGATCTTACTTTTAGAAGAGGCATTTGAGGTATACATCATCATCAGCCAGTGCACCAGCTCCAAATGTCCGGTATGATCAAAGGTCCCAAGGTCAGTCAAAATTTATAGCACAAGGTTCGCAGGCCAGTGTGATCCTTCACTAAAAAAGGAAATAACCTTGTGGAAAGTGTGGCAAGATACATTTGGGAAAATGCAAGGAGGGAGGAAATGGTTGGTATAAGTGTGGCCAGACAGGTTAATTCCTAAGAGGATGTCCACTTTAGGGTAATAAGGCATAGTCTTTTACTACAATGCCACCACCCAAGGGTAACCAGAAAGGTGCTACACCAGGGCCAAGCAGAGGAACAAATCGTCTATATGCAATGGGGAATATATAGGACCAATAGGTTGCGCCAGACGTCATGATAAGTATGCTTCAAGTCTTTACCTTCCATTGTTATGCTTTGTGTGATCCAGGGGCAACAATGTCCTTTGTGACGCCATATGTGGCTAGAAAATTTGAGATTCTCTTGAGTATTTATTGAGCCTTTCCCTGTTTCTACTCATGTTGGTGAGTCTATCATAGCTAAGAGGGTCTATAGGGATTGCATAGTGTCTATCTACCATAGGGATACTTTTACTGACCTGGTCGAGTTAGAGATGATTGACTTTGATGTAATCCTTGGTATGGACTGGCTTCATGCATACTATGCCTCTGTTAACTATAGAACCCAAACTATCAAATTTCAGTTTCCAAATGAGCCTGTTATAGAATTAGGGGAGATTAAGTTGCACCTAATGGAAAGTTTATTTCCTACCCTATAGCTAGAAAGTTAATTTTTAAAGGGTGCATCTACCATATCATGTGGGTTAAGTTTGATGATGTTGAGCCTCCTACTCTTGAGTCAGTCCCGATTGTGAGTGAGTTTTTAGAAGTGTTTCATAAGGATTTACCTAGACTCCCTCCTAATAGGGAGATAGACTTCGGGATTGATGTCCTTCCTGATACCTAGCCTATCTCAATTCCACCTTATAGGATGGGCCTCGCTGCGTTGAAAGAGTTGAAAGAGCAGTTGGCAAATTTTTTAGAAAGGGTCTTTATCAGGCCATGTGTTTCTCCTTGGGGTGCTCCCATCCTGTTCATGCGAAAGAAAGATGGGTCTATCAGAATGTGCATAGATTATAAACAACTGAACAAGGCCACGATCAAGAATAAAGTATCCTTTCCCTAGGATAGATGATCTGTTTGACCAACTTCAGGGTGCGACTTGTTTCTCAAAGATAGACCTCAAATCTGGCTACCATCAGCTGAAAGTGAGGGACTGTGACATTCCAAAGACACCCCTTAGGACTATATATGGCCACTTTGAGTTTTTGGTCTTGTCTTTTGGGTTGACGAATACATCTACAACCTTCATGGACTTGATAAATAGGGTGTTCAGATCATATTTAGATATGTTTGTAATCGTGTTAATCGATGACATTTTGGTGTATTTGAAAGATAAGGAGGAGCATGCCAATCACCTCAGGGTTGTCCTTCAAACACTTAAGGACCATGAGTTATATGTGAAGTTCTCGAAATATGGGTTTTGGGTCAAGTCAGTGGCCTTTCTAGGCCATGTGGTTTCCAGTGATAGTATTCGAGTAGGTTCCCAGAAGATAGAAGTGGTTAAGAACTATCCCAACTTCTTTCCCTCTGTGGTTTCCAGTGATAGTATTCGAGTAGGTTCCCAGAAGATAGAAGTGGTTAAGAACTATCCCAGATCGACCTCTCTAACTGACATAAGAAGTTTCTTGAGGTTGGTAGGCTACTACCGCAGATTCATTGACAGATTCTTTTCCCCATCCGCACCATTGACCAAGTTGACTCAGAAAAAGGTCAAGTTTCAGTAGTCTGAAGAATTGAGAAGAGCTTCCAAGAGTTGAAGACTAGGAGTACTACTGCAACTATTTTAACTTTGTCTGATGGGATGGATGACTTTGTGATATATTGTGATGCATCACAAGTTGGATTGAGTTGTGTGTTGATACAAAGAGGGAAGGTGATAGCCTATGCTTCTAGACAACTTAAGATTCATGAGATATACTATCCAACCCATGATCTTGAGTTGGCATCGGTGGTGTTTGTACTTAAAATCTGGCGCCACTATTTTGTATAGAGTGCATGTGGATGTGTTCACTGACTACAAGAGCTTGTAGTATGTCTTTAGTCAGAAGGAGCTTAACCTACGACAGAGGAGATGGTTGGAGTTGCTCAAAGATTATGACATGAGCATTCTCTACCACCCAAGTAAGGCTAACTTTGGTGCTGATGCTCTTAGCAGGTTACCTATGGGTAGCACAGCCCATGTAGAAGGAGGGAAGAAAGCATTAGTAAAGGAAGTGCATAGATTGGCTCGATTTGGGGTTCAACTCGAGGATAACGATGAGGGGGAAGTCAATCTTCAAAATGGGTTTGCATCATACCTAGTGGTAAAGGTGAGAGAGAAGCAAGATTATGATCCTATCATACTCCAATTGAAGGAAGTTGTCCACAAACAGAAAGTGATGGTCTTCTCTAAAGGGGGAGATAGAGTGTTGAAATACCAAAGTAGGTTATGTGTCCCCGATGTTGATAGTGTTCGAGAGAGAATCATGGTTGAAGCTCACAACTCTAGGTATTCCATTCATCTTGGCTCTACCAAGATGTACCATGAATTGAGAGAAGTCTATTGGTGGAGTGGAATGAAGAGGGATATCGCCGAGTTCGTTTCGAAGTGCTCGAATTGTCAGCAAGTGAAAGTTGAGCATCAAAGCCCATGTGGATTGGCTTAGAACTTTGAGATTCCTGAATGGAAGTGGGAGATGATTAACATGGACTTATTACGGTCTATTGAGGTCTCAAAAGTGGCATGATTCGATATAGGTAATCATGGATAGAATGACCAAGTTGGCTCACTTCTTAGTAGTTAAGACAACTAAAACTGCGGAGGAGTATGCCAAGTTGTACATCCAAGAGATTGTGAGGTTGTCACGACCCAAGCCTAGGGCCTAGATGTGACCCAAAGGAACCCCAAACAAGCCTCTTAGCATATCAATCACACATCCTTGGTCCCGCAAGCAAAATAACATCAACAAGAGATATAAATAAGGGCAAAGGGACTAAGGGAAGTCTTGATATTATATAACATAAAAGAGTCAAAGCTCAAAGCATAAGTATATCAAATGTTCCAATAACACCTCTAAAGATACATTGGGGTGGGGGCCAAGACATTTTCCAAGCTCACCCTCATAGTCTCAAGTGTTCAATATCTTCTGGAATTCCAAAACTAGCCACGTAGAGGATGATTGAGAGGTGCTCCGATTTCTACATGGTAACATCATGTAAGCATAGAGTATGAGTTAGTACATTTGAATGTCCTAAGTATGTAAGATGCAATGCAACAAGACATAAGGCAACATAGTCAAAATGCATAGTCATAAACAATGGATAAGTATAATATCAACATGGCATACATGATCAATGCTTGAAGTAAAACATGCTTGTAAATCATATAACTTGCAAATATAGATTACATGTGTGGGAAGAGACCATAATCATAGACCAAGCAACTATTACTTGGAATTCGTGGCATGTCACCCCCTCAGTGAGGTGGTCGAACTATCTACCTCTCAACATGGTAGTACGGGCATGGCATCCCCCAACAAAGTGATTAAGGTATCTACCCCTCAACATGGTATTATGGGCATGGCACCCCCCGACAAGGTGGTCAAGGTATCTACCCCTCAACATGGTATTACGGGCATGGTACCCCCCACAAGGTGGTCAAGGTATCTACCCCTCGACATGGTAGTATGGGCATGGAACACCCCGACAAGGTGTGGTCAACTTGCAACACTATAGATTATTTTCATAAATTCAATGCATACATACAATCCCTTAATCATCATAACGTGACTTGACTTGTAAACCATACAATAGATCATCAATAACTCAAGAATCCTTCTCAAGATGTTTTATCAAACACTTGGCGGGTGTGTAATGCTAGTTCAAAATCATGTAATTCGAGAGTGAAGTAATATGAGAAAACTCAATGTAAATCAACCCACCAACACATACATTTTGGTGTATTTGAAAGATAAGGAGGAGCATGCCAATCACCTCAGGGTTGTCCTTCAAACACTTAAGGACCATGAGTTATATGTGAAGTTCTCGAAATATGGGTTTTGTTATCAAGTTCATTATAGATTATTGATGCATAAATAATTAATATTTTCAAATTCAATAAATATTGGTTGATTGTATATTTTATATCCCTCATTTCTATCTCCGAGCATTTTAAATTTCCCATTTAGCAAAACATCCCTTTTGAAGCCAGAATTGATTTTTCTTTATGTGGAAGTATCTACTCGTTACAGAATCTCAGGTGTCAAAGTGTGAATTTCATTTAGTAAAAAAGGGGGGGACGACATAGTTTATAATCAAAATTCATAATAAGAGATACCCATAGATAATCCAACTTGAAAACATGCAGTTTTCATAAAAACAAAGTTGGGCACCATGGGTGAAAGAACCCAATAGTTAAAGCCCACATACCTCAAACTTTGGTTTTTTTGATGTAGTCTTGAAGAAGACTTGAAGCTTCAATAGAGTTCTTGAGATCCGAAATTAAGCTTGAGATACTTGAATTTGGATAAAATATTTGGTTAAGTGTTGAAGAGGGTTTTGAGAGGATCTTGAGTGATGTGGAGTTGAAAAATGGCTAAGTATAGGTGTTTTCATGCATATGTGGGCATGGGGCTATGATCCCAAGGCCCTTAGGCCGAAATAAAATTTTCAGGAAAAATTAACACTGATCCGCGCCCCTAGCGCGTAGCGGCCACGATGCGAATCGCCACTGGAAATTAATTTTTTTGAAAATTTATTTTTCGCTACGGGTCCTCTAAAATCAGAGTTATTGTCATTTTCTAATCAATTTCCCTTGATCATGAATATGAAGTTGGATTTTCGATATCACGCACGGATGTTGAAATATATAAAAATTACGATTATAGGCATTTTTGAGACACATTTTCGAGCATTTTTGGGGCATTTCAGGGGTTGCATGGAGTTTCCTTGTCCATCATTTTGGATAGAGAGGCTCAATTTACCTCTCAATTTTGGAGATCTTTCCATAAGGGATTAGGTACTAAGGTAAATCTGAGTATAACCTTTCATGCATAAACAGATGGCCAGACAGAGTACACCATTTAGACATTAAAAGATATATAAGAGCGTGTGTCCTTAATTTCAAAGGATATTGGGATGACCATCTACTATTGATTGAATTTAAATATAACAATAGTTATCATGTAAGCATTCAAATGGCCCCCTATGAGGCCTTGTATGGGAAGAGATATAGATCACCAATTGGGTGGTTCGAGGTCGGAGAAGCTGAGTTGATTAGACCTGATCTTGTTCACCAATCGATAGAGAAGGTTAAGGTCACTAAAAAGAGGTTGAAAACTACACAGAGTTGCCAAAAGTCTTACACCGACGTTGGGAGAAAAAAGTTAGGGTTCGAGGTGAGTGATTAGGTGTGCTTGAAAGTGTTACCCATGAAGGGTGTTATGAGCTTTGGAAAGAAGGGGAAATTGAGTCCTCGTTATATTGGACCTTACTAGATCGTGAGGAGGATTAGGAAGGTTGCTTATGAGTTAGAGTTGCCTTTTGAGTTAGACGCAATTCTTCCAGTGTTCCATGTCTCGATGTTAAATAAGTGCTTAGGAGATCCTTCCTTGATGATCCCCATTGAGAACGTTGGAGTAAAGGATAACTTGTCCTACGAAGAGATTCCAGTCCAACCCCTTCATCGTCAGGTTCACAAGTTGAGAATAAAGAGATCGCCTCAGTTAAAGTCCTGTAGAGAAATCAATTCATTGAGAAAGCCACATGGGAAGATGAGGAGGATTTGAGAGCTAGATACCACCCTATTCTTGCCCAATGAATGGATGTTGAAGATAATGTTTCTATTGTTGACTAAATTGATGTTTCTATTCTTGAGTTGACGTGTCCGTTTTTGAGTCTGAGTAAAGTTTATTGAGGTCTATAAGGAGTTGAGAGTTTGAGTCATTGAGTGAGTAATGAGAAGAATCTTGAGTCAATATGTGCATCCATACCCTCATCTACTCATCAATCGAGAATGAATGGTTCCAAGAGGGAGATAATGTAACGCTCGGTAAAATTTCCGAAATACCCCTAGAGGATAGATGTGCACATAGTGCGTCTTCCCATGCTCAGATGGCAAATTGGAGAACAAATTTACAATCAGCATGAAATATTGAGTGGAAAAATGATCCCGATTAAATTTTTAGGGCAATCGGATAGAAAAATAATTTTTTGATTCAAAAATTGAAATAGTGTCTGTGCGCATTAGGGCCGTGACGTGCTTTGGGCACGGACCCTGACTTATATATTTTTTTAATTTTTTCGGCAGGGATTGGAAAAACTTGTTTGGGAAAAATTTTGATAAAATACACTACTGCACCCCTAGTCTGCGATGCGGACTGGGTATTTCCAAGTTAAAATTTTTCTTTTAATTCATGAGGAGCATTCTAGACATTTTGCAATCCCTCATAAATGTAAACCACGATTTAATAAAATATTTTTAGTTGAAAAAGGGTTTCTAAACCCTATTCTAAAGCCTCTAAACATACAAAAACTTGAGAGAAGAAGATGAGAAGCGAGAGTTCTTGAGATCAAGGTTGAGTTATCCTTCAATTCTAGGTATGTAAGGCTTCCTAAAGCGTTGGATTATGTTCATCCACGCACCCCTTCATCTACTTGAGTTAAGGTCATGAGTATAAATCACATGTTTTAAATCCCGTGGTTCTTGAGTTCCAAATTCTTGTACATGTTGGCTTTTTCATGAAAACATGAGTCAATTTATGAGTTGCATCATCATTACCATGAAATATGAATGTTATTTGAATGCTATATATAAAAATTACGATTATAGGCATTTTTGAGGCACATTTTCGGGCACTTTTTGGGGTTATTTCAGTAGGTAGCCTAGAGTATTTATTATTCTAGGTCTAGTCAGAATGCTTGATACCCTAGCCCTAAAATTAGTATTTTCTTTGCTTATTGATTAAATTGAAAATTATGAATTTAACCTTCCAAACTAAGTAAATTAAACTTGAGAAATATATTTTCTTGTTTCATATATGTATATAAAGAATATCTTTTATGCCCTATGTGTTGAGCCTGGATGATATGATGTACTTGACCGTAATCAGTAAGAGTCTTACATGATGTGAGTTAGAGTCTTGAGTTGCATTGCATGAATGATGGTCCTATGTTATTGAGTTCTTGAGAAATTGTGTTGAGTTATTGAGAACTGGGTTGACATGTTTGAGATGAGTCAAAGAGATGAGATTGAGTTAATTTCTATGAGAACATTTTAGTCTTGGAAGGAGCATTGAGTGATGTCGCCCAAGTTACACCTCCTTTAGAGGATAAAGCAGTCGTTGTCAAGATATAAAACCTAACAAAGGTTTGGGTCAAACCAACAGGGATTACGTAGACTCAAGACTAATTCACCAACAAGCAATCCAAGAGTTAACCAACTCAATTCTCCGAAGGGGGAAGGGGGGTTTGCAATAATCAATAAGAAAGTAAACTAAACTAACTATCACGATAGACAATCATAATAGAGAACAACTAGGGTATTGTGATCCTCATGATTCCCCAACTTAGTATCCTCGAATAACCCATTTCTTGTCTAGTGTATATCATGCGGTAATTTAAGTTCACGAATCCCTTCGATCAAAGGTGAGAGGCAAATTTCACATATGACTTGGCCCATCGCCATAGTGTGCAATATTAACCATTACTTATAAGTCCCAGTATAACATCCCCTTGGCCTTATTCTGTAGATTAGGTGAGAACACATCAATCGAATCCTGTTAATCAATCTCTTTTCTTATTCATTATTACCTTGGTCCAGTCAGTAATACTAGGTGGGTTCTAATGTTGGCCACCATTAGAAATCATGCAAAATGAAGAGAATTGATTAATTCATGTATATACCCAATCCAAGAATTGTAAATTATCAGAATTTACTTTGTTAGTTCTACAACCCTATTTATGGGTTTAGCTATTCATGCTATGTGTAGATAATGAAATTATGAATTGAGAAAATATAATTAAACACTTACATCATTAAAGTAAGATCAAGCAAACCCAAGAAGAATGAGTATCATAAGCTTCAAGATCAAATTTACCCATAAGTGTTTTCTCACAATCTTCTCTCTTAAGTATTGAGTTCTCTAAGTACATACCCTCAAATTACCGAATAATGATGTCCTCTTCTGAAAAATAACCTAAAAGTATTCATCAATCGAGAATGAATGTATTGAGTTCTCTAAGTACATACCCTCAAATTACCGAATAATGATGTCCTCTTCTGAAAAATAACCTAAAAGTATTATTTATAATAATTATAATTAAGTCCTAAATAAAATAGAAAAACTGGTTGTCAAACTCCATGAAAGGTCTCTACGATTGTAGTGTGTTGTACGACTCGTAGTCGAGATATCATAGTCAGTTCCTGGGGTTCTGGACTTCTCTTCTATGACACAGCTTCATGAATTGTAAAATAATCTATAAGTCATATTGAATATTCGTGGGCTTCAACTTCATCAAATTGTCCTTTATTGGAAATTCTCATGAAACCTATCAATACGACTCATAGAATGCTCTACAACTCATATGCATGTCTCGTTGAGCTAATCTTCAGAATTCATCCCTCGCTAGAATTTGTCACAAAACTTCTTCTCCAAATCTAGAATGTTCTACAATCCGTAGAGGGTCTTGTGAATCATCAAAAACCAGCAATCTTCTACAATTTTCCCCCCTATCATGGCCAACCTATATTCCTACAAATATAAATACAAAAACACATAAAACCCATAAATATTGCATTGAAAAGACACAAAATCCTAAGTTTTAAGCATCAAATGTGTTATATTTTTCCAGAACATCAACACTCTCAACTTAAAATTATTGCTTGTCCTCAAGCAACGAATCACTCTCGACTCAATCTATATAGACAATACAGTAACACACATACCTCAACTCAATGATATATATATCACATACAATTCAAACTAAGATACCTACACTAGTTTTTCTGTTAGAACCTGTATTGTGGAGTATTGGAACCATTACGAAATTTGGGACCAATATTGCATTTTTGGAAAATTCGAGATTAAAGTGACATTTGGGAAGTTTGGGGACTTAAATAGAATTTTCAAAACTTGGAGGTTAGGAATCATGTGTCCTAAATTGGCTCAATTAGGAAAAGTTGGGGGAACCAATGTGGGGTTTTCACAAGTTGAGTCTTAAAGAAGTAAAAGTGTTGCCCCACTTTAAACTTGTTAGTTCCTAATTGGCACAAGTGTTGGTGGGGCCAAGATATTTTACTTTTCTTCACTTATATACATATATACACCTATACAAGGTTGTCTTTTAACTTAAAGACTTTTCCCACACTTAAAAAAAAAAACCACAAGAATAAGAGAAGCACAAGAAGTGTTCTCGGGTTGCTCCATAGAGAAACCATAATTCACTTTTTTTGATTCCACAATTATTTTGACGCTACAAGCTTGGTATGTTGAGTCCCCTAAGTAGCGTGGAGGTATTGGTTGGCCAAGAAAATACTTTGTTCTACGACTTTGGCGGTTTGGATCTATTGAAGGGCTTGAAAAGGTATGTAGATTGTTAGCCTTGTTTTATATAAATTAAATAGTGTATGTATGTTGGTGAATGTTAAATTGAAAGAAAATCTTGAAAAGATAGCTTGATAAAGTGAATTGTGGTTAAGGAGGTTAAGGTCAAAAATTGAATATGTAGGATTATAGTGTTATATTGTTTTAAAATCATGAATTGGTGTTTAAATAGCTTGAAAATGATCCTTGTGGGGTGAAAGAGGGTGTAATATGATTCTTAGAAGGTATGAGAGGGCTTGAACATTTTGTATATGTAAATATGAGCTGCTGCCCTATTTTTGTTATCTTGATAAAGTAAGGTTATCTAGTGAGTTTGGTGTGGCAATGGTAAGGAAAATGATTGTTGGTGTTGCTAGGTATGTTGGTGGGTTGGGAGTTGTTTTATGCTGTTTTGCAAAATAAGCTTGGAGACGGATGGTGGTAGCTCAACAGATTGTGCTTTGGAAACTTGGAAGAATTCAAGAAAAGCATATTCAAGAGAGTTTCTGTTGTCAATAAGTCAACTAGAGATTTGCAAGAAGTATAAGTTGGATTGGCTTTGCGTTGGGATTAGTTGTAGAAGGAATTGAGGTATGTAAGGCATTCCGTCCCTTGGTATGATTTAATTAAATATGGAGAATCATTTATGTGATTAAGTAGTTATTATTTTATTGACTTGAATATGACTGTTCGTATTGTGTTTGGACTAAATTTTCAGATTGTGCGGCTGTTAATTTTATATTTGTGCTAGACATTTTCATGTTGTGTGACATTGCGACGGCTTAATATTCAAATTGTGATGCTGCAGTGGTGCAGCATGTAGTGGTGCTATTTTATTTAGTTATTTTGATATGATATTTGTGTTGAGTAGCTTGTGGTGCAACTTGTAGCCCTATTCTATTGTTACCGTTGTTAGGAACTTGGTAAATTAGTAACCATACAAGGTTTATAGTATTGTTGTGTTGTTACTGTTGTGACTGGTGACATTAACTGCTCTCAGTCTACTACAACTATAGTAGATAGCTTTATGGGGTGTCTCTCTACAGTCAAAAATCATATCAAGAAAGTTTTATAATTTGAGAAAGTATAAGATTTAAGAGATCACTTCAATCTAAATTCTGCCTGTAATAACCCAGCTGATGAATGTTTATAAAATAATTTTGTCAGAAAATAGTTCATTATCTCAATAGTTGACATGGTGATTTTCATAAGGTTAAACAGGTTCATGGTTTAAGTTGGCCTAGTAAGCACCTCAACTTTGAGAATGCA
>DF365522.1:3058-25020 GCA_000787875.1 Solanum virginianum
GTGGGGGGGGGGGGGGGGGGGGGGGAACCCTAAATGGTTCCAATTGTGCAAATCTCCCAAGAAATTAGATATTATATTATGATTGATATACAAGGATCACAATAATTTTGAGGTGATACAACTATATGTCAATAAAAAAACATGTAACAAAATTTTACTACAAACAACTAAAAGGATTTATTACAATAATAACAAATATATTTTCCCACATAGATATTTAAAGAAAAAAGTGTTAAAAATACTCCTAAGTTTGACACGAATTATTAATTTTATCCCCAAACTATTAATGGTGTCAAAAATACCTCCTCTACTTGGCTAACTGAACTTAAATAGATTTCTGATCTTGTAACAAGAATAAAATACACCCCTAAACTCTTACCAAGTTAAAGGGTATTTTTAACACTTGTGGTAGTTCAATTGTGTATTTTAGTTAAGTTAATCAAGCAGAGGAATGTTTTTAAGTTTGTCAATAATTCGATAATGAAACTAATAATTTGTGCCAAAATTTAGAAATATTTTTAATAGTTTTCTCTCTCTATATATATAAAAAAAACTCAATGAATATACATGACTAATCACTAAACACGATAAGAAGATTATTAATTGCCTTTGAAAAATTAGCCACAAAAAAGTGATGTACAAAATCACCAACCATTTCTAGCCATGGACCAACAACCCTCACCTTAATTTGATTTGTTGCAACTTCAAGTATGGCAAATTCATAAATTTTATCGGTGTTATATATTCTTTGAGGACCACTCAAACCTCTAGTTACAAAAATACATTAATCACATGACATGTTTCCCCCATCTACATTGGGTCGATATAGTTATTTCTGACTTGAACTATATATAAAGTCAAAAAAATAGTACTGATACTTTACATCGTCGATTTAATGAAAAACACCAAATCGTTGACTTGCTATATCGCAACGTACTTGAGCAAAGCCAATGCGAGATTTTTCAAGATCATACTGCACCCATATATTTTGTTGATGATGGTGTCCAATAATATACGCCTCAACGGCTAGTAGCTCTGAATTTCCAAAAGTGAAACAATATACCGAATCATTCCCTCGAATCTCACCAGGTACCAGATACAACAATTGTTTTCCCGAGACAGTTATTTCCGCGCCCCGAAACACTAAACTAACCGATGGTAACATAGGTAACCACGTTTGATTAACAGGTACCCGATAACACAAGTCCATTGCACCTTGGAAAACAAAATCTTGATCCTCAAGAACCTTAAGAGTTGTCATTGTTTGGTTCAAAAACTCACTTTTTAGTGCGGTGTAAGCTGGTCCAAGTAGGAAAGTAAATTGGGTACCCGAATCAACCATGGTTTGACCCGCCCCGGTATGGTCGGGTACAAATACGGATTCGGGTATCGGAAGTAATTTATTTGACACTTTAATACCTTCAAGTTGTACAGTATACGCAACTCTATCGAAATAAGGTAACGGAAGTGAAATTTCCACTAACGGCGTGTAATTTAACGGTAAAACCACGGTAAAATTCGATTCACCGAGCAGTAAAATACCGGAAAAATCCAAACTCGAAATGCAGTAAGAAAATTTAGACCCGCCGATCGTAAACGTATCCATTGCTAAATTCCCTTCGGAAGACGAAGCATCTGCGTAAGAAAGCACAGCATGACAGAAATTCTTGGAATCACACGAAGCTGGGATGGAGAAATCTTGAGTTCGGGTCGTGCAAATGGGTTCGGAGCAAGAAATGGGTCGGTAAGAAACAGACCGGTTCTGGTTGAAAACGGGTTGTTTGATTCGGGTTGAATTTGAATGCAGCCATGAGAGTTCACTCCCTGTGTCGAGCACCATGGTAACGTTCTGTGGAGGCGTACCGACTGAAAGGGAAACAGTAAGAGTTACATTGTGAGTAAATGGGAGCTTATTTGGAGGTCTAGGAAAGGAAATTTGTTGAGTTTTGAGGGGTAAAATCAACATTGGTGAAGTAATTTGGGTAGTGAAATTGGTAGTGGAAGAACAATTGAGGGGTTGTTTGAGCAAGTTGAGGAATAATAGGAGGAAGAAAGGAAGTAATTTCATGGTGAATTGAATGGTGTTGTGTGTTTTGGAGACAATGGCTATGTGTGTGAAGAAAATGTGAAATTTCTAATGGAGTTGATGGCTTTTGAGTTGAGGTTTAATATCTTGAAGTGAAAATTGGTCATGGCCATTAAAAGCAAGCAATGTTGGAAATTTGTTACGATGTCGTTTTTAACACTCTGTTTGGATGGTTGTCATATTAACAACAACAACATACCCAATTGAATCTCACAAGTGATATTTTGGGAGGATAGAATGTACGCAAAAGGTTGTTTTCCGGCATGGATAGTTGTTATATACGCGGTATAAACTGTACTTCCTTCATTTATTTTTACTTGTCAACTGTATTAAAAATGGATATTTACTTTATGAAATTAAGAGATAATTTTACATTTAGTTTCTAATTTTTCATTATCATTAGTTATATTTATTTTCCTGTTATATTTTTCAAGATATTATATTTACTATATTCAAAGAATAATTTAATAAAATTACCTTAATTTTTGTACCAAATTAATAGTAGACGACTATTATTGGACGGAGCCAGTAATACATAAATGTTTTGATTTAGATTTTGCTTGTGTTGATGCCTTTTAGCTTTAAGTGTACACAATTAGACAATTAAATTTTATAAAATCGAACAAGTAAACATGCGTATCTTACATGATATAATACATATAGAATGACATCATATGATATGAATTGTCGTCTATAACACATCATAGAATGTATATATTTTTTTTGTTTAATTTTATACAAATTTAAATGTTTACTTGTGCATACCTAAAATTTGAAGATATAATTATCAGCTAAACTGTTAAAATAATATTAAAGAGCATATTTATATATTATTCCAATGATTATAAAGAATTGATGTATAAACAAAATATAATAAGCAGCAAATTTGAAATTATAGAAGTAATAGTACCATTATTAGTATGACATTTGGATAAATTGTTGATATGTATTTATTGTGATGCCACTGAGATCACGATGAATACATTATTGTTGTTTATTTTTATGAATATAATATTTTGATAAATCATTTTTTTATTGTTATATAATGATAAATATTAAAAATTTAAAAGATAAATCTGCAAGAAAAATAGAATACATAATAAATTTATTATAAGAATATAGAGTAAATAATAAAGAAAGACAAAAGAAAAAAAATATAACAACATAACTACACCAAATTGATCGTTACACAAAAAAAAATTATTATTATATATAATAAAAATTTAATTAATTATTAAAATAAATATTTTATTTAAACTAACCTAATACAATCCAATAGGTAACAACCATCCAAACAAGTTATTGGGCATTTAAAGGGATGGTTTGGTTGTTGGGTAGAATAAAAATTACTCATATATTAAAATTAGCATAATTAATATCATATTGAATAGCCTTGTTTAAAATTTAGCTCATTAAATTCGTAATTGATTATCATTCTACAATTCTACAAATAAATAAATCATGTGGAAAGAATTTAAATTTGAACTGATAACATGAGGATTTTCTGAACATAATTAGGATATTTATAATTAGTGAATCAATTTATTTATTTTATTAAAAGATAATATTTGAAATATGTTTTGGGCGGTTGATTAACATTTAATAATCTGTGGAAATCCCAGATTTTGGCGTTGGTAATAATTATTAACTAATGTGTGTTTTTCGTAAAACACAAAACAATTAAAAAAAAACAACATATAGTAAAATAGAAGGGTCATGGTACTTGATTGACAATAGAATAGAGTAAAAAAAATTTAATTATTGAACAGAGGGGGACACATACAATTTAATTAAAAATTTAACTATTATATATATTGTTTCTTAATAAAATATATCTTGTCTTTCTCCACAGTTCACCCTACTGTCACCTCACCCACCCTCAGTCCCTAATAGTCAAATAGGTATAAATAACGATAACGAAACATGTTTTAAATTGTATAAATAGAGATAACAAAACATATTTTAAAATCATTTCTAAAAGTTCAAAATATGTATAATTTTGTTCATTTATTTATCACTTAGAAAATTGTTGTCCCTTCATTAAGAATCTTTTGATTTACAAATAAGTTTATGTGAATTATTATTTATGGGGTAACTAATGATGAATGAATTATTATATGGCGGTGAATAATAACGAAATTATTATATGGTAATTCATAATAATGATTTATTGTTATATAATATTTCTTAGTCTAAATCCTTGTCTTATCTCCTAATGTACGTATCATTATTCAACATTCTTTTCAAAAAATTCGTAATATGAAGTGTATGAGTTCTAAATTATGTTTATGTTTTTAAATTATTGAGTTTTAAATTAATAATTTATACATATAGTCTGATATAGAATAAATTATTTCAGACGAATATAGAATTTGGCATAAGTTACTAATTTCGTTGAACTCGATCTTTTACTACATTCACACTTGATTATATTATGTATAAAACAATACCTAGATACCAATAAATGAAAATTTAATATGAATATTTTTTATTAAATAGGATCAAGCAAATATTGAATTTTTTAAATAAAAATTTTACTATTTTGCATAAAATTTTTATGTTAAAGTTAGTTATACAACATGATCAACCTAAGAGTGACCCTAACGATAAGGATAGTGGTGTCCTAATGATTTTATGCAATCAAAATTCATTAAATAGAAAAGAAAAGAACATTTGTCTTGCTTGAATTTTCATAGAGTAGTATTTAATTTTTCCTCTTTTATTGGTTTTCAATTTTATTTCATAATCATGAAAAGGTTGGTAGCAAACTGGCCTGCACTTAAAGTTGTGTACCAAAAGCTTCCAAGTGAAACTAGGGTGTTTTATCACGAATATTTTTAAATTTTTTCATATTTGATTGGTTAAAATTTTAAAATGAGAAAAATATTTTTCTTAATTAAGTTGGAAAAACAAGCTTAACAAATGATGTTTCACCACATCACTAATCCCTCCCCCTCGGCTTACATCCCCCATCTGTCATAATATTTGTCTAAATTATATATAAATATTTTTTAAAAAAATTAATTATATACTAAACATGAAAGAATAAGTGAGAAAATTCAGATATTTTTTGCGAAAACATTATCTTTCCTACCAACCACATCCTAAATTTTGCCAATTTTTTCATGCATGACAATTGGCAATTGGCTAAGTGAAGGACACAAGGATTGACTCAGAAATTGGACCAACCAACTAAAATCATATCATTTTGCTTGTTTAAAACTTCCTATTAAAGTAAACACCTTAGGGGACGTTTGGTTCGTACACAAATTATGAAATGAATAGTAAAATACAATGATTAACTATATAATAAACAATGATACAAGAATTAATATGCAGAGATTATTAATGTAATACTTATAATATAATGTATAATTAGCATATTTATCTATTTTTAAGCAAAATAAATAAGTTCTTGGATACGTACATACTAAAAGCATATTAAAATAACAATCATTAAACAAATAGTACTATTAGATATTATATTGTGATGGTGAAAATTTATGAAAATTACAATTAACGATTAAAAATTAAAAATGAAGAAAACAAAAACTCTTCAGGCTACGACACGAATATCTCATTCTCTTTAAAGAAATTCAAGCTCATTGCAGCAAATGTTTTCAAAAAAAAAAAAGATCAACTAATTTTAATGGCAGGCAAAAGAACAAACTCAGTGCACTAAAACTCCAAATAAATAATAAGTTCAACTGATTTTAATGATTAATTATAATTAGCAATTCAAAATTTAAATAGTTTCTTTGTGAGTAAAGGCAACATATCTTATGTTATCCTTTTTCTATTTTAATTCACAGGTACAGCCATAAAAAGTGGAACTAAGAAAGAATAAATGAACATGGTAGGCTACATATCTTATATATAAAAAAAAGAAGATAAAGGGGTAATGTATTTTATTTATATGATATAATACATAGAGAATGTAAAAGAATTTAACATCATTATTAATGTAATTTATTTAATTGATATATTCTGCAAGTTGATATTATTTTAGTTTCTTAATATGATAAGTTATCACATATATTTGCACACTAACTGAATAATTAGCCCTATGAGTACGTTTCATAAGCTCAGAATAAAACGTGCATTTACTTCAAATTTAGGGACAAATAAATGACACTAATTAATATGAAACGAAGGAAGCACTATAATATAAAAATATCTCCTTAAAGTCTTCATTTGCTTTTACTTATTCATAGTTAATATATACACTTGATTAATAAATAAAAAAAATTATATTTTTGATTATTAAAATATTTATATTAATTAATATATAATCTTAATGGATAAGAATTGAAAAAGGATTTGAAATAAGTACTTTTTCTGTTCAACTTTACTTGGCCTATGTTGACTTGATACATGAATTAAGAAATAATAAATGATAAGAATAATTTTATCAAATCATTTTATCAAGTTAGAAATTAAATAAATTAAATATTTTTTTCATTTCATTTTATGTGATGACTTAGTATGATATTCAAACAAAAAGAATTTTTTTTTAAATTTATGATCTAAAATCATTCATATATATTTGTGTGGTTGAAAATAATTTCATCAAGAATTAAAAAAAAAATTTAAATTAAATTATTTCAAATTCTAATAAAATAATATTTTTTTAGAATGGACTTAAAAGAAAAATGTCACGCGAAATGAAACAATTCGTGAATGTTTTTTTTTTTTTAATAAAGAGTACCTCTTGGCTCTTACCATCCAATGGTTTAATCACAAGTTGGGCATTAATGAGACTTTATTGCTTTCACTCATTGCTTCTTTAAAGCATTCTTTGGGATTCTCAAGACATTTAGGCAAAGTTAGACACTTGTCTCAAGTAAGTAAAAAATAGTACTTCCTCTGTTTCATATTATATGCTATTTTTTATTTTTTGAGAGTTAAATTAATTTATTTTTGATTATCAAATTTTTGTATATATTTTAAATATTTTGAATTATCAATTATCGTAACATGTAGTACTTTTTATATAGTTTAAAAATATATAAATTTCATTTCAAAAAATTTAAAAATTTCATGCATAAATTCTCAGTTAAATTCAAACTGTTTGACTCTTAAAAAATAAAAAAATGACATATAATATGAAACAGAGAGAGTCGTAATCAAGTGAGTAGGGTTGAAGAAAGCTTTAGATCTAAAACTTGTAAGTTCACTTTGGCACATGGGTTGTGTTGTAAAATCAACACATCAAAATACCCTTCAAAGAAGGTGAACCTAGCACATGCCGTGTTACTATAATATGGGCAAACATCTTTTCACGAAGATTTATCTGTTAACAACGGAATCAAAATTATCACTAAAAAAGTTTAAAATTTTAAAAAATAGTTTTGCTAATTAATCAAAGAACGGTTCCACATCTATCATATACATATTAAAAATTATTATAATACATATGTGTAAATAGTTAGTTTTTTTTCAAATAATTTATCAAGATCTAAGATTATACATCAATTATAATTAATATAGATATTATGAAAAAATACTCATATTAATTATTATTTTTTAAAAAGTCTGCAAAATTCAAAATGAATTAAGCAAAAACGAAAGGAATAATAATAACTAATTTGTCACTAGATAACTAACCACATTTATTAATCAACTAACTATTGGAAAAATATGTTTAGTATCTAAACAGAAGTACTCCCCTCGCTTAAATTTAGTTGTCACTTGACACACTTATTAAATAAATAAATATCAATATATATAGTATATTTATCATTTTATTATTATTAATTGATATGATCTCAAACATATTGACTTACTATATTTTTCAAGGATATTAATTTAATAATAATAAATTAAAATTATCTTATCTTAATTTGTCAAAAATAACAATAAAAATAAAAATTAAATTAGAAAAATAAATCTGAACGAGGAGAGTATTTATATTATTATCTAGCTTCATTCTAAGACTTCATTCAAGAGGGTCATAGAATATTTTTTTTTTTAAAAAAATTCTTTATTTTCTATATTCAAATTTAAAATCTCTAATTAAACGTGAAAAAATCATTTTATCATAACTCATATTTACGTGGAAACAAACTCATGTAACGCGATGTAGACTTTTCTAGTGAAACAAACAAAAAGTTGTGATAATTTTGGTGACAAAAAGACCAAACCATGCACGTTTATGTATTTATATAATTGTCAAAACAACTTGTATACCTTGAGACTTTTTAGAACACCACTAAGAGAATCCATGTTAAAAAATAATTAAAAATATGCCTGGATAAAGTCGTAGAATTTTTATTATATTTCTCAATTTCATTTTACTTGATTTATATCGACCTGACATACTTCTTAGAAAAAGAGTTCTTATTAGCTGAAGTGATTTTTTTTTTAAGAGATTCGAACTCAAATCTTATCCAAAGTTTGTTGAATTATAGTTTGTGAATTAACTGTTATATCTTGAACGGAACAAGTCAAGAGGACTATTGTTGGACAATGAAAAAATTTATTACAGTAGGTTTGAATCTCCTTAAAGAGAATAAGATATTCGCGCATCAATCAGAAGAGATTTTTATTTTTCAATTGTAATTTGTAAAATTTAATTTCACCAACACATTAATTTTGTCTTGAAATTTGAAGGTGATACTTTATGTTGCGATAATTTCTTTTGACAAGAGAGAACTTATTTCATAATAGAGAAAATAATATTTTATTATAATTATTTAGTGATAAGGATAACATTATGCGAGAATAATAAATTTCTCTTAATATGCTAAATAGATAAATTACAAAAAATTTATTTTTAATATAATTGACAAGTAAAATAAAACAGAAACTCTTTCGGCACAAGCATTTCCAAAATATAGCAATTGAACACATTATTATTCTAGAAATTCTTAGGGTGTGTTTGTACGGAGGAAAATATTATTTTTTAAATAAAAAAATAAATGGATTGTTATTTATTTTAATTAATATTTAATATGTAAATAAAATAATATTATTTCAAGCATATTTATATGTCATCTAGCAAAACACTATAAACGTGTGAGATATGGTGGGAGTGGGGTCGGGATGGTCAAGGCGAGGGGGTCAGGGTTGTTTGGTGGGGTTCGAAAGAGATAATGAACTCACAATGTCCTAATTTTTATGGAACTTGTTTTCCTAGAGAATTTTTTTTCTGAAAAATATATCCACCATACCAAATGCTCCCTTAGTTTTTTCTTTTTTAAAAAAAAAAAAACACCGTCCCTTAATTACTTCTTCTATTTCTATTAGTTTTTACGAACATTGCTTATTGAGGTAATTTAACAAATTTAAAAAAAAATTAAATTAAGAAATTCAGTGAACTTGTAAAATACGATGATTTAGTTTTTAAAAATCTCAATTAAAAATTAAAATGAACAAAATAAAAACAGTGGAAAAATAATGAATCATTTGTGTGCAATATAATCCATGCCATTGTAAGGGGTGAATGGAAATTGGGCCGATAACATCTATTGGGCCGAGAACAAGGAATCGGACCAAAAGGCTTTTGAAAAGTTTAATGAGAAAATTACATGAAATGATCCAAAAAGAAATGGTTATTCGGTGTATAATCATATATGCCCAATATTTTATGTATAGTTAAGTTATATTCAATTTTTGAGTATATCATAATATATATTCAGTGTATAGTTTAAGTATGAATAATTTATATTGTGTAGTTATTATATAATAATCTATATTGTATAGTTATTGTATAATAATTTATATTGTATAGTTATTGTATACTTTTTATAACTTTTGGCAAGTTATATTGATAGTTATCGTATATTTCTTATGATTTGGCAGTTTTTATGCAAATAAAACATGAGTATATTTGTTTTAAACTAATGAATTTATTGTATTACCCCAATTTTAATTTGATGATTGTCTAAATGATGTAATAATCATTTTCAAAATTAAAAAAGTTCCTTAAAATTAAAAGAATTTAGATACATCAGTAGATATGCAGAGAGAAGATAGAAATGAATCCAAAAGGGGATAGTGATGTATTCGAAAGAGGAGGGATGTGTCTGAGAGGAAATAGAGATGCATCGGAGAGGAGATAGAGATGCATCCAAGAGGGGACAGGAATGTATCCAAGAGGTGGTTTATGTAATTTTTTTTAAATGATAGACAATTTTAGAGATTATGATATTTTAATAAGTTTTGTATTTATTCAAATTTTTTTTAATTCTTAGGTTGAGCATTGAGCGTAATGATAATATGTGTTTTTTTTTATTTTCTATTCGATGTCCGATATTCATATTAGAACTTGACTGAATTCGAATTTGCATAGAAAAATTCTATATTGAGGACTAAAGTACTCTCCAACAAAAATAATTTTACACTTAGATAACTCGAATAAGAGATCTCTGATTAAGAACGAAAAAATACTTATATCAGAAATGACAATGTCCTTAGCCAGGAGCCCAGGATATTGAATTCTTCTTTTTAGCATTAACTCCAAACCTCAATTATCCAACTACTTCTCCAATATCAAATATGTTTAATATGTTGTTATCCTTTTTTTTTTTTTTAAAGTGGTGAATGTGTAATTTTATAATAATATTTATTTATTTTAATGAAAAAGCGTAGCTTTCAACGTATTTATCAAAATGTTATATTAATTGACAAATACTGATCCAACGGACAACACCAAATAAATAATCAAACAATGATGTAATTACTATTTAAGTTAAAACATTTAACAACAATAAAAATATTGCAATTATTTATGTTTACGCAATTTTATTCTTATCTAAAAAATCTTTCATACACTTCTAAATAATCTATATATCATACTTATAAAATAAATAAGTTATAATTTTTTAACACACAACTACATCAAAATTTAGTATGCTCTGGAACTAATCTTATTTTGTGAAATTTTCACTTTACTTGATTGTTGTAAAAAGGATTTATGGTGATTTTCAATGAATTTGTGTCGATTTCTTATGTAATATGGATTTTTGGCGTAGAAAAAAATTAAATATAAAGTTATTTTGTTGACAACTATATAGAAATTATTCACTTTTTTTTTTCCACTATCACCTATTACAACTCTTTCTCTCTCTTTCTCTCAATATTACACATTAAGGTGAACAATATTAGATAAACAAGATAAAAATAGGATCGCACCTTATAAAGTGTGGAAAAAGACATATATATCATCCACTTCATTTCATATTTCTATTTTCGTAGATTTTGGTAAAATCAACAAATAAGTCACTCGTGCAACGATCAACATTATTCATAATAATTTTGTACTTTAATTACTATTCATTATATTTATTAATTAAATCATCGAATAAAATTATTTTATTATTTACAAATTCACATATTATATAATTTGAGATTACTATGATACTGAAGTATGAAAATACAATAACAACATATCTAGTGAAGTCTCACGAGTGGGGTCTAGGGAGCTCTGAGTGTACGTAGATCTTACCATTATCTTATAGAGATAAAGAGTGTATTTCCAGAAGACCCTCGGTTCAAATATATCAGTCCCAAAAGTAGAAAATAATAGATATAGAGTAGTGACTAAACTGAAAAACAATGAAACTTCTATAAATAAAATAAAAGTAACAAAATAAATAATGGGTAGTAACAACAACATAATATATAAAAACACAACTAATCCTACTAACATCACAACGTAAGATAACTTCATATTCCTACTAAACTATTAACTTTTTATCCTAATACGCGACTTCTATTCTTTTTTATCTAAGATTATGTCCTCGGTGATATGAAATTATGTCACATCCTATCTAATCACCTCTCCCCATATTTTTTTGGTCAAACTCTACCCCTTCGTGTAACTCCTAAATCCAACCTCTCGCACCTCCAAACAAGAGTGTCGACACTCCTCCTCTACATATACCTAAACCATCTTAGTCTTACTTCTTTCATCTTGTCTGTCGCAAAGGTCACCCCTACCTTTTCTGGAATAACCTCATTCCTAATCTTATCACACATAGTATGTTCACACATCGATCTCAACATCCTCATTTTCACAACTAACATCTTTTAAACCTACAAGTTTTTGACTGCCGACATTCCACCCATATAGCAAATACGGTTTGATAATGATTTTGTAAAATTTACCTTTAAGTTTAGATGATACCTTCTTATCACACCATACTTCATAGACAAGCCTCCATTTATCCATGTTGTCCTAACATGATGTGTGACATCATTATCGATATTGCAACTACTATAGATGATGGACCTAAGATATTTAAAACTATCTCTTGAAAATAGGTTGAATGACAAACTCTCACTTTGATGTCTGATTTTTTCCTTGTAATTTAAAATTTGCACTTAAGTATTCCATTTAGATCTTACTCAAGTTAAACCCTTTCAACTTTAAAGCAGGCCTTCAAATCTCTAATATATCATTAACTTTATCTCGAATTTGATCAATCATTACTATGTATCCAGGGGAGGGTAGGGGTGGTATCATTAACAAAGGTATGAAGATTTTAGAGAAGGCACAATACACAAATTTGACCATAAACTTGGAGTGGACTTATAAGTTGGAACTCAAACTTTCAAAGTGCACAAATAGGCACTCCAACTTATCCGTTTTTGATCAACTAGGCACAACTGTCCAGTAATGTAAGCGCGTGAGTTACACCTGCTGTGACGTGTTTTTTTCATCCAATTACGCGATGTCATGTTGTTCCACGCAAGCAAAATTCTTTACACGTCATCTAACACTATTCTACCTATTTATAGTTAAAAAAAGAAGAAAATTAAAAGAAACATTTGTGATTGGCCAAAATAAATTTATTTTATGAAAAATTTAATTTTTTACTCTATCTCGTACCCTCATCCCCCCAGCCCCCCAGCCCATACAAAAAAGTTTATTTTACGAAAAAATTTAAATTTTTTACTCCACTGCGGACCCTCATCCCCCAACCTCCCATCCGCCCCCCACCCCGTACAAAAAAAATTATTTACGAAGAAATTTAAATTTTTTACTCCACCACGGACCCTCATCCCCCAACCAGCCCTCATCCTCACTCCCATACAAAAAATAAAATATTTTACGAAGAAATTTAAATTTTTTACTCCACCATAGACCCTCATCCCCCAACTCCCCACCCAACCCCCACCCCCAACCCCTATACAAAAAAAATATTTTATGAAAAACTTAAATTTTTGTAAATTTTATTTTTTTACTCCAGCTCAGGCTCCCCCATCCCCCCACCCAGCACGTCGACACCACCCCCCACCCCCCCCAAAAGAATTTAAATATTTATTTTTAAAAAATATTTCAAATTATGAATTATTTTTTTAATGTCAAAAAACTAGAAGTAAAATTCTTGAAAATTAGTATTAGAAAGAAGAAAAAAATGTATTGTAATAAAAAGAAGAAGAAAAAAGTGTATATTAATTTGAAAATAAATAGTGTATATATAAAAATATGTAGTAAGGGTAAAAGGGTCAAAAAATTCTTTTTTTACCGTTGCAACGTTCAAAAAATTAGCACCGACACGCTTCATTTGCGTGTTAAACACGTGCTATGACAGGTCAGCGAGTTGTGTTTAATTGTTCAGGAATTGGCAAGTTGGAGTGGTTATTTATGCACTTTGAAAGTTTGAGTTCCAACTTATAAGTTCGCTCCAAGTTTAGGATCAAAATTGGTATTGTGCCTTTTAGAAATATTGATTCAATTCATTAAAAGATTAATTTATATTTAATTTAAATATATAATAAACCCTTCTTGAAGGATCACGATAAATCCTTTCTTCTCCAAAGTTCCAGTACCTTCTAGTTGCTCCAAAATCCCTCCAATAAATTCTTCTCCTCCAAAATCCAACTACGAAATCAAAAATGGCGAAAGAGGGACCTAATTGGGATGGTTTGTTGAAATGGAGCCTTTCTCATGCTGACGGAACCAATCCTCCTCGCAATTTGAGGTAACCAAATTCGAATCTTGTTAGTAATGATACTGAATTTCTTTTATAGCAAAAAGATTGCAACTTTGATTTGGGATTTTGGGTTTTGAATTGAATTCCTTTTTGTTGGGTCGTCTTATTTGAAAAGTAGTTACAGTTCAGCCAGTTTATAGGTTTGAGTTGCGTGCGAAGTGCGAAATAAGCCTCGTATTTAAGTGGAGAAAGGTAGAGGGGTGGGCTTATTATCCCCATTTTCAAAGGCTGTAGTGTAAAAGAGGGCTGTTGTAGGTTGAGGGGCAGCTAAAAATAGGTGAAATATGAAGTGGAACAGATAAAGAGGATTCATATGGTAGACAAATTGATTTTGGGTTGATTGGTGTAGTAATTAGAATAAAGTTTCTGTTTTATTTGTTCATTGATTGGTGTAGTGATTGTTCCTTTTTAGCATGCTTTGTTATGGTTATTTTTAGCATTTTGTCTTGCCTTTTTCGCTCCTGTGGTTTTCGTTTTTCAAACTATGTTGCAATGCTTTTACTTGAACCGATTGGAAACAATCTCTTCGCCTACCAAGGTAGGGGTAAGGTCTGTATACGCAGTACCCTTCCAAGAGTCCACTTGTGGAATTACACTGGCTATTTTCTTGTTGTTGTTGTTGATTGTTTGGTGTAGTAATTTGAATGGATTTCTATTTTATTCGTTGTTCGGTGTGAAAGTTGGTTTTTATATTGAAGTTATTGATTGATTGTGTTATTGTGGGTCAGTGAGGAGGACAGGAGGTGGTTCATGGAGGCTATGCAAGCTCAAACTGTTGATGTAATAAAGAGAATGAAGGAGATTACACTTGTCATGCAAACACCAGATCAAGTCTTGGAATCACAAGGGGTGACTTCCCAAGATATTGAAGGTACTTGGTTTTGAGGCATTTGGGCTTAATAGTTCTTCTGGAAAATGTGTATTTAATGAATTTTGTTCATTTTGTCTTATTTGCTGGCCTGTTGTTTTCACAGATATGCTGGATGAGCTACAAGAACACGTCGAATCAATTGACATGGCTAATGGTGAGTTACTGGTGTAATTTGGGTCTTCAACAATTTATGCATATCTGCCGTATTTCCTTTTTCATAATTACTTTGGGTTGCTACTCTTAAGCTGAGGGTCTTTTGGAAACAACCTCTCTACCTCCACGAGGTAGGGGTAAGGTTTGCATAGGCTCTACCCCCAGGCCCCAACTTGTGGGTATGTTGTTGTTATGGTTGTAGCAATGCATGCATACCATGATTTGATATTTACGGTATTACATAATTCTTAATAAAACGATTAGAATTGAGGCCTAGTTAATTGATTAATTGGTTGGTTTTTAATGGAAGGTATTATTTGATGATATGTCTGGTAGAATGTCCCCCATTAGTTGAAGGAATAGCTTGTTATCTCCTTATATAGTATTGGACAATTCTTATCGCATGAGCTAGCTTTTGTCCTTGATTTAGGCCCAAGGCCCATTTTTTAGTAGGTCTTAGTTTATCGAATACTAGACCTCTATGTTAAACTGTTCACACTCCAGATTTCTACTTTGGGTGTTCAGAGGAGAGCTAGAATGTCCACATTGTTAAAAGAATGAGCTCGTCTCTTTCTGTGGTCCTGCTCGAACCTCACCTATTAAGGTAACTTTTGGGGTTGAGTCGGGCGAAGGTCCATTTGTTAATAAAATATGTAGGTTGAATTGAAGTTTCCAATGTTGCACATCACATGTTCGAACTCTGCCAGATTCAAAATCTTGGTATTCAAGTGGGGGAGGGCAGAGGGGCATACTGTTATCGCCTAGTTCTGATTGGTGCCCCTGCACCACTCTCCCTCGGTAATTTCAGTAATTAAAGAAAATTTTGATCAAGGAGGAGTTTCATTGGTTATATGAGTTCATTCTTTTGTTGATCTGTTTTTGCTAATAGTTTAATACACAAAGGTGGTTCTTCGTTAAGGAGCCAATACTGTAATCTTTTCCTGTTTGTGAATTATGGCCTGACAAGCATCCTGCATTTCTGGAGAGTAGCTACTTACTAGCATGCATGATGAGCTCATTTAAGCCTTTCATTCTACATTGGTTTTTTCTTAGACTGATGACGTCCGTTCTCTATCAAAATAGAAGTAATGATATTGCTCTCATCTTTTACTTCTGATTAATTCAAGGATGTGCATCCACTCATTTTAAGGAAAACCATGTGACAATAAGTACTCAGTAAAGTTGTGCAACATGATTTGATCTCTATTGAAGATGTTTGTGCTCCATAATCATATATCCAAACAAATAAAATCCTCAGTCCTCTTGGATATTGTGCATGATTTCCTTATGTTTATCTCTGGTTCCTAGGTGTTGTAAAGTTGTGCAACGTCATGTGATTTCTATTGAAGATGTTTGTGTTCCATGATCACATATCCAAACAAATAAAATCCTGAGTCCTCTTGGATGTCGTGCCTGATTTCCTTATGTTTATCTCTCGTTGCTTGGTGTTGTAATTGGGTATGTTCAGATAATAAGTACTTCTTGGAAAAAAAAGAAAGTAAAGCTTATTGGATCAAGCTGCACAATTAAGTTGTGTATATACATCAGTCTGATTCTTTGTCCTGCTTTTTTTCCCCTTGACTTAGTTCTGATAATTTATATAGTCCTGAGGTTACTGCTGAGGAAATGAGAAAAGTGAAGAGAACCAGAGAGAAATGGAAGTGGTTTTGTAGCTACTTCCTTACTATTAAATCTAGGAGTTGCCGCTTTTTGTGTCCCCCCCCTTCCCATTTCTTGGGGATTTTGTCCTTGTTGTCATTTTCTGTTGGGAATCTTCACTCTTCAATTGTTAATCATGTGGTATGCCCATTATTAGAAGTTTTAATCATTCTCTCTCCTTTTATTGTTAATTCCGCAGATCTGCACTCAATTGGTGGATTGGTGCCTCTTCTTGGTTACTTAAAGAACTCCCATGCTAACATTAGAGCCAAAGCAGCAGAAGTCGTAAGTACAATTGTTCAGAACAATCCAAGAAGTCAACAACTGGTAATGGAAGCTAATGGCCTAGAACCTCTTCTGTCAAATTTCACCTCAGATCCTGATGTTACTGCCCGCACTAAAGCTCTTGGTGCAATCTCATGTGGGTACTTTCCCTGTTGATGAGCATTCATTATTAAATTGAGTCTTTTAATTTTAGTGGTCATTTCATCCATGTTCCAATAGCACTGATCAATTTTTTTGTTTTTCCCTTTATTAGCTTTAATCAGGCACAATAAGCCTGCCATTGCTGCATTTCGTCTTGCAAATGGTTATGCAGCTTTAAGAGATGCTTTGAATTCTGAGAGTGTGAGATTTCAAAGGTACTTCTATGTCATGTTCCAGATGTTTCTGAATCAACCATGGATGAAGCTTGTGTTCCAGTACAGCTTCATCATTTATATTGTCTTTCTAATAGGTATAGTTTCTGTTCTTTTGCAGGAAAGCCCTTAACTTGATCGATTATTTACTGAATGAGAATCGTTCAGACTGCAATGTAGTGACTGAACTAGGATTTCCTCGGGTTCTGATGCATCTAGCCTCTAGTGACGATGGAGAAGTGCGAGAGGGTGCCCTACGAGGACTTCTTGAACTTGCCCAAGACAAGACAGGGGAGGCTGCTGGCTCCTCATCAGTTGAAGAAAATGAGAAACTCAAGCAAATACTCCAGGAGCGAATCAAGGGGATTTCCTCTATGTCACCTGAAGATCTTGGTGCTGCCAAAGAAGAGAGGCAGCTTGTAGATTCCCTCTGGAATACCTGCTACAATGAGCCTTCTTCTCTTAGAGAGAAAGGCCTAGTTGTCCTCCCTGGAGAGGATGCATTACCACCCGATGTTGCTAGTAAGCATTTCGAACCACCTCTGAGAGCTTGGGCTGCGAATAGGAATGAGGATACTAAGCCAAGTAATGAAAAGAAACAGGCTCCCTTATTGCTAGGCGTAGGTCCATCAACACAGGATCCTCCTGCGCAGAATAGGTCTATTGGAGCCATGCCTGCGGAAGAAAATAGAGACACCTCTGGATGATGTACATGTTTAGGCAATACCAGGTTCTTTGGCTTAATTGATCTTTATGATATTACAAATACATACTGCGTCAAATGCCTGGATTTTTCCTGCATAATTTATAGTCTTTCCTCTGTACCATGTCACTCTTCCAATTTTTCTTCTTTTCCTTTGCTGTTCAACTGGAATCTTCGTATAATGCTGTATTTTTTCGATTATAGTATATTTAGAACATAGATTGTTAAATGTGTTTTTATTTTGGTGAGTTTCATCACCTTAATGGGAATTTCAGCTAGTACTAATATTGTTGTTCATTGACTTTTGAGTTAATTTTCTGCTAAGATGAATTACATAAGTTGGGCAACGAAAATGCTGCCAGATGGACATGTGTATCCATCCAATCCTAAGATACAGGAAACTTGTATACAGATTCCCAGAACTCTTATTTAGGAGGGCAAAACATAATGACATACCTTGAAGCCCTACACTTGTTTAGGCTAGAAGACTCATCAAATGCATAACTATAAGCCTTTGGGCAGATGGCCTTGAACAGATGAGCGAAAATAGTAGGTTTGCAAGTTTTGGGATCTGCAAACTTTCCTGTGCAGCAGTACTTGGCTGATTGTATAGCCAAGCAAGCGCTTTTGCACCCTACCACTTCTTTACCAACCTTAACTTCTAGTGCAGATGGACAACATATATTCAGATCAACATCACATTCCGCCACACCACAACCTATTCCTCCACCCACAGGTTTCACTGAAATCGGCACGTTGAATCCATCAACTAAGCTTACGTCATAGTAATGCAAGGGTGAAGTCGATGAACCTAGTGTCATTTCCACAAGAGTAGCTGGTGGCTTACCTCCTAGCCCGCTGCATTTTAACTGGCCATCACAATCTCCAGTATCACATAATCCTTTGCCGGTCTCATCAAAGTGACAATTCTGCCTTGCCCATATCCTACCGGACCACTTGTTAGGCACATCAAAGACTACTTCATCACCACTTCTCATGTGAAAGCCACCATCTTTAGGAGTCATCTTCCCTGTATTGCCTAGAATTCCAGGCCATATGCTTCTTCTGCAGTTGTTAACTAGAATAAGTTGTGTCCCATCTGCAGTCAGATGACAAAAAAGTAAAACAAGTCAAGAAAATACTGTGCATAGAAACAAGTTAAGACATGGATCAAGAGTCAGGAAATTACTTGTGCTCACAAGAAAGAGGTACAGACAGAGTGGAATACAGAGTAGATGAGTTAAAATCTGCATTTTGACACTTTTAAGAGGCTGAAGTTCAGGTATACTGAGTTAGTGGAGAGTGGAAGAACTAGCTGCTCAACTCTGGACACCTCAACTTTTATAGTACAGACTAAATATTCTGTTTATTATAACCAACAATGGTATCTTTTTACCTTTCTTTTGGAAACAAAGGGCACATATGCATTGCTTCAAGTGGAGGACTTGTACCAACTATAGCTTAATGATATTTAGAGATACCTTAGCTTGTGTAAAAGCTTCAACTTCACTCACTCATCAGAAGCTAGAGCAACCATAGTTTAGGTAGATCGGACTCTTCAAAAACGTCAATAAGTGCGCATCGAGTCGTCTAAAGTAGTGTATTTTGGAGAATCTGACACAGGTATGGCAGCGAAAATGAAGGGTTTGTGCAATTTAGCCAATGGTTATCCACATCCCTATGTGCCTCAATTATTTATAACTTGTTACAGTTAGCTTATCATCTGACTAAAATGCCGCGTATTTGGTGATGTGTGCTATCTTCTTATTTGTATGCTTTATGAATAGGGACCGGTGGGATGACTAGAAAACTGCGATATCCCTTCCATCGTGCATAAAATAACCGTACATAAATTCTATCATAATTTTATGTACTACTTATGTAGGTTTCAAAATTGTAAATCAAACTGAAGCGCCAGTAGTTGTAGCTATTACCACACCAACTCTTTCGTTCTCTCATTCATGAATAATTTACCTCTTAATCAACTACTAAAGATAATATTATTTATGTAGAATTTGTTATATATATAATTCACTTTCAAATCAGCTACCATATGATCGCTAATATTTTCACATAACAAGATCTAAACAAGTTATTTTTTATTATAAAGAAACTCCCTTACACTACTAAGAATCTTGCTTCTTTATAAATGAGAATTAAAGCTGCATTTAGCTTTAAGCTATCATTTAACTTCATAGTAAAGGATTAGAAAGGTTCTCTAATATCTAATTCAACACCTAATTATCGATATAGTAGCAAATATATTATATTTGAAAAAAAAAAAACTCATTTAAGTATAATATTTGACGAATTCAAAATTTTAAGTAGATATATATCGTGAACCATTTGGCATTAATTTTTTGTGATAACGAATGTATCTCTTTAAAAACTTTTCAAATGTAAATATACGTAATTTTCAAACCAGTAAAATTGTATAAAGGAAACTCAATTTTTTCTATGCACTACTTGATGAAGATAGAAATATTTTAATTTCTCAATTTTACCATAGGCTTTGTTTGCAATATAATACAATGTATATATTCGTAGCATAATGAAAAAGGGGAGGAAAGAAAAAATTAATTACGTAAATTGGATTAGCTCAAAAAAAAAATCTTTTTTTTTGATGTTCTAATTTACGTACTAAAAAGCTTTTTATTTACTAATATAAAGTAATATATTTCTGGTTTCAAATTATCTATTATATTTCTTTCTTTATACGCTTCTTAAGAAATTAAATATTACATATAATATAAAAAAAGATATTACATAGATAGAAAATTAAAATGTAAGAGCAAAATAGGCCTTGAATCGAATAAATGATTCGAAGTTGAGGAAATAGTTTGATTTTTAAATAAAGTTAAGGGTGTAAATAATTTTTATCCATTATTATATGTTATGTTGAATTAATTTAATTTAACTTCAAAATTAAGTTAAATTAACTGACGAAAAGTTAAAATGATAATTAATTTAGGACGAAAAAAATATGTTTAAAAATAAATTGCACTTAAAAATGTGGTCCAATGATCAGTGAAATGGGTTGAACAAGATGAAATTTCAAGTTCAATTTTCAGTAAAAATACTAGATAATTTTTATTTTATTTTTTTATTTGTACTAATTTTGGTGTCTATAAAGAATTAGCTTAAGTTATACATAAGTTCATATGTTCGCGTGAGATTAGTCAAAATGCGCATAAATTGACATTTTATCGTTTGTGAAATTGATCGAGTATGTGCTAATTGAGATAGACATAATAATTTATCATTAAAATGAAAAAAACTCACAATGATTCAAAGAATATTAGAGTACCTTGAAGTAGGAGTGTATAAGACAAATCGAACTAACGAATCAAGCAAATCTATTTGTGGCCTTGTTTGATTAGTTTGACATTGAAAAAAATCTGATCACTCTTGATTACATTTGCTATTTAAAAAAAAGTCAAATCAAATCGAAATTAAACCGACATATACATATAACTCCCCCACCTCCCACGCCCACCCCAACCCGCACATATATATGTATATGTTCAAATATTTGAAATTAAAATTCTACTTTATAAATATTTTATTTTGTATTCAATTTAATTGTCTTTTAATCTCGTTATTTCAATATTATGAGTATTGTTATTTCAAGAAAAGTATTTTGTATTCATGTGAGTTTTATCATCTTTTTTAAAAAATTTATTCATTTAACATTTTCAAAATTTAGCTTATCACATAGGTAAATGAACATATATTTTACCTCCTTTTGGATCACCATATAATTATAAAAAAAAAATTAAAAATTTGAAAAAATCGACTAAAATCAAAATTTTGTTATGAATAAATGTTTGTGGATGTCCATTCATAGATTCATCTCCCTTTATTTATGTGGATACATCATTCATCACATTCTCCAAGTTCATCCTCCTTG
>DF365520.1:11825-25851 GCA_000787875.1 Solanum virginianum
CAGATATGAGAGCGAAGATGAGAAAATTTGTATCTTGTTTGGTCAGGCAGGTAAATAGAGAGTACAAGGCGGCATTATTGATCCCGGGTATGGATATTTCCAGAATGATAGTGTATGCCCAATAGATGGAGGAGGATAAGAAGAAAGACAAAGAGGAGCATCTGATTAAGAAGGCCAGATCAACAGGGCCTGAGCCCAATCAGAGCAAATAGAGTAAGGTTGATAAGTCCTATTTCCAGAAGAGGTCTTCTAGCTATGCACCATCTTCAGCTAGTGCACTAACTCCAAGTAATCAGAGGTCCTAAGGTCAGCTAAACTTTAGGGCACAGGGTGCGCAGTCTCAAGTAAGTACGACTTTTGGCTCTAATGGAAAGCCACAGTCTCAAGTAAGTGTGACTTTTGGCTGTAATAGAAAGCCACCTTGTGGGAAATATGGCAGGATGCATTTGGGAGAGTGTTGAGATAGAGGGAATGCTTGCTACAAGTATGGCCAACCGGGTCACTTTCAGAGAGAGTATCTGGTGTAGGGCAATAAGGCTCAGAATTCCACCATAGTACCACTAGCGAGGGGTAATCAGAGAGGTGTTGTACCAGGGACAGGTGATGGGATGAACTGTCTATATGCAATGGGAAATCAACAGGATCAGGAGGTTGTACCATATGTTGTGATAGGTATGCTTTGAGTCTTTGCCTTTCCTTGCTATGTTTTACTTGATCCGGGTGCTACTTGTTCATTTGTGACGTTGTATTTAGTGAGTAAATTTGAGATTCTTCCTGAGTGTTTGCTTGAGCCATTTTCTATTTCTACTCTTGTTGGCGAGTTCATACGAGCTGAGAGAATCTATAGAGATTGTGTGGTGTCCATCTATCATAAGGATACTCTTGTTGATTTCATTGAGTTAGAGATAATTGAATTCATTGTGATCCTTAGTATGCATCAGCTTCACGCCTGTATTGATTGCTGAACTTGGACTGTCAAATTCCAGTTTCTGAATGAGCCAGTTATTTAGTGGAAAGTAGATTCTATTGCGCCAAAGAGTAAGTTTATTTCTCACCTCAAAGTCCGAAAACTAATCTCTAAGGGATGTATCTACCATCTCGTGCGAGTTAAGTCCAATAAAGTTGAGCCCCCTACTCTTGAGTCCATTACGATTGTGAGCGAGTTTCCTAATGTGTTTCCTGAGGATCTGCCCGGAGTTCCTCATGATAGGGAGATTGACTTCAAAATTGATGTTGTTCCTAACACCCAACCTATTTCTATTCCACTATATTGAATGTCTCCTGTGGAGTGGAAAGAGTTGAAGGAGAAGCTGAGAGATTTGTTAGATAAAGCATTCATAAGGCCGAGTGTCTCTCTTTAGGGTGCTCCAGTCTTGTTCGTGTGAAAGAAGGATAGTTCCCTTAGGATGTGTATTGACTACCATCAGTTGAATAAGGTGACCATCAAAAGTAAGTATCCCCTTCTGAGAATTGATGATTTATTTGACCAACGTCAGGGTGCTACTATTTTTTCCAAGATAGACTTCAGATTAGGCTATGATCAATTGAAAGTGAGCGAATGTGACATCCTGAAGATGGCTATTTGAACTTGATATGGTTATTTTTAATTCTTGGTGATGTCATTTTAATTGACAAATGCACCCGTAGCTTTTGTGGACCTGATGAATAGAGTATTCAGATAATATCTAGACATGTTCATGATTTTGTTTATTGATGATATCTTGGTGTATTCTAGAGATAAGGAGGAGCATGCCAATCACCTTAGGATTGCTTTGTAGACACTCTGAGACAATGAGTTATATGAAAAGTTTTCTAAGTGTGAATTTAGGCTTAAATCTGTAGCTTTCTTAGGTCACGTGATTTCTGAAGATGGAATTCGAGTAGATACCCAAAAGATTAAGGTGGTTAAGAACTGGCCAAGACCAACTTCACCGACTGATATAAGGAGCTTTCTGGGATTAGCAGGCTATTATCAGAGGTTTGTTAAAGGATTTTCATCTCTATCCGCGCCGTTAACCAAATTGACTTAGAAGAAGTTGAAGTTTCAATTGTCTGATGATTCTAAGAAAAGTTTTCAAGAGTTGAAGACGAGGATAACTACCGCTCCGGTATTAACCATGCCTGATGGAATAGATGGATTTTTTATCTACTGTGATGCTTCAATGGTAGGATTGGGATGTGTGTTGATGCAAAGGGGAAATATTGTTGCCTATGCTTCTAGACAACTTAAGGTGCATGAGAAAACTATCCCACTCACGATTTGGAGTTGGCAGTCATGGTGTTTGCTCTCAAGCTATGGTGCCACTATTTGTATGGAGCCTATGTCGATGTATTTATAAACCACAAGAGCCTGCAATACGTCTTCACCCAGAAAGAGCTTAACTTAAGGCAGAGGAGATGGCTTTAGTTACTTAAGGACTATGACAAAAGCATTCTCTACTATCCAAGTAAAGCTAATATGGTTGTTGATGCTCTTAGCAGGTTATTCATGGGAAGTACTGGCCATGTAGAGGAGGAGAAGAGAGAGTTAGCCAAAGGGGTTCATAGACTGGCCCAGTTGGGAGTTCAACTAGATGAATAGCCGAAGGAGGGGTCCACATACATAATGGGTCTGTATCATCTCTAGTAGTGGAGGTGATGGAGAAACAAGATCGAGATCCTATGTTATTGCAGTTGAAGGAGGATGTGCACAAGCAGAAGGTGATGACTTTCCCTATAGGGGGAGATAGAGTATTGAGGTATCAAGGTAGATTATGCATTCCAGATGTTGATGGAGTTCGAGAGAAGATTATAGCAGAGGCCCATAGCTCCAAATATTCTATTTACCCAGGGCCTGCTAAAATGTACCATGACTTGAAGAAAGTCTACTGGTGGGGCGACATGAAGAGAGATATTGCTGAGTTCGTTTCCAAGTGCCCAAATTGTCAATAAGTTAAAGTTGAGCACCAAAGGCCATGTGGAGTAGCTCAAAACTTTGAGATTTCGAAGTGGAAATGGGAGATGATCTACATGAACTTCATCACCAATTTACCGAGGTCCCACAGACATCATGATTTGATTTGGGTGATAGCTGATAGGATGAATAAGTTGGTCCATTTCCTGGAAGTTAAGATAACTGACATTGTACAGGATTATGCCCAACTCTATATTAGGGAGATTGGTAAATTGAATGGAGTCCCTTTGTCCATCATCTCAGATAAAGAAGCTCAATTCACCTCAATTTTAGAGATCATTTTAGAAGGGTCTGGGTACGAAGGTGCTTCTTAGTACAACTTTTCACCCTTATACAGATGGCTAGGCAGAACATACTATTTAGACATTAGAGGATATGTTGAGAGCCTGCGCCATTGACTTTAAGGCTAATTAGGATAACAACTTGCCATTAATAGAGTTTGCCTACAACAATAGTTTTCATTTGACTATTCAGATGGCCCCATATGAGGCACTCTATGAAACGAGGTGTAGGTTGCTGGTTAGATGGTTCGAGGTAGGTAAAGCCAAGTTGATTGGACCAAACCTAGTTCACCAAGCTATGGAGAAGGTGAAGATTATCCGAGAAAGGTTGAGGACTATGCAGAGTCGACAGAAATCCTACACAGATGTTAGGAGGAGAGACTTGGAGTTTGAGGTCAATGATTAGGTGTATTTGAAGGTGTCTCCCATGAAGGGTGAGATGAGATTTGGAAAGAAAGGGAAGTTAAGTTTGAGGTATATTAGCCCTTATCAGATCATAAAGAGAGAGGGCAATCTGGCATATGAGTTAGAGTTACTATCAAAGTTAGAAGCCATCCACCCCGTTTAGACATTTCCATGCTCAAGAAGTATTTGGGGGATCTATAATTAGTTGTGCCTATTGAGAGTGTTTGAGTGAGAGACAACCTAAGTTATGAGAAGATTCTTGTTCAAATCCTTGACTGTCAGGTTCGAAAGTTGAGAATTAAAGAGGTTGCATCTGTCAAAGTATTATGGAGGAACTAATTCATAGAGGAAGCTACTTGGGAGGCGGAGGAGGACATGAAGGCCAGATACCCCCATCTATTTTTGTCTGTTGATGAATGAGAGAGTTGATGGTAAGTGTTTCCTTCTAAATTCTTGAATTTCCATCTCTTGAGTCCTCCTTTCATTCTCCATATGATAGACGATAGAGTTCTAGAGTCTGAGTGATGATTGATATGATTTGATGACTAATTGATTGCATTACTTGCTGAATTTATTAATTTGTTGATTGTATGAGTGAGATGAGAGTCGCCTGATTACTAGAGTCCATAGAGAAATTCGTGCTTTGTCTTAATCCCTATCTTTCTATTTATTTGAGGACGAATGATCCCAAGGGAGAAATAATGTAACACCCCTTAATTTCCTCCTACCTAATTTAGATGAGTATGTGTAGAGGATTATTGGAAAAATAGCTAAGGAAAGCTGCAGAAGCAAGTGACGAGAGAGGTGTACGAGTTGTAAAGGGGTTTAGACTTGTAGACCAGGTTTCATATTGGATTCCAATGTTTTAGATTTCAAGATCACCATATCTACGAAAGGAGTTTTAAGACTTGTAAGGATCATTATGACTCATAAGATGAGGTTTCGTGCTAAGTTCCACTGTTTCATGTTGCAAGACCCCTCTAGCTATGAGAGGTCAATTATGACTTGTATGTCATATTATGACTCATAAAAAAGGGCCTCATATCAACTTCCAGTGATGCACGATTTTTGACTTCAAATTATAAGGATGATCTACGACCCATGGATTGCTAGATGAGTTGTAGACAAGGTCTCGTAGACCTTATCAATAGTTTTACTAAGGGGTATTTTTGTCATTCTGGTTTCTTTTTGTCAAATCCCTTCACGTTTTAGACTTGTATAAAGTCTTGAAACAAAACCTTAAGGGAATTTTCCACCCCTTTTCACCTTGAGGGTTCTTGAGAGCAAAGAGGAGAAGTGTAAGGAGCTAGGGTTTCTAACCCAAGAGCAAAGATTGGTTAAAGATCGATTATTCTTCAATTTCTAGGTATGTAAGGCTTACCAAAGTGTGAAATTCCTTTCTTCACTTGCCCCTTTCCATTATCTTGAGTCAAGAGTTGAGAAGAGTTGAGATTTGAGAAATTCCATTAGGTTAACATTATATCATTGTATCTATCATGAGGTCTTATTCTCCTTATATTACTACCTGAGAAAAATTGCTACATAACATGAGTATTAATATAAGATTTATACATGTATTTCATACTTGCTAGCATGAACCCTAATTTTCATGATTTAATGAGAATTCTATGCATATTGATGAGTTGAGGTTGAGGTTGAGATTGAGTACATGATTTAAGTAATTTGAGTATGATTGAGCATGAGAACCATGTTGCATTGAGACATAATATATCTATGTTGCTACACATGTGTATCTTGTTTGCATTATATGATGAGTTGAGTTGCACGAGTCTAAATGGTCATTCAAGTCAAAGTTGATTTGATTAACTGCATTGATTGATTGAACTGTTGCATAATTGAGTTGAGCTTTGAGTTGATTGCTGAGATAATTGCTGAGTTGAGAATATTTTAGTCTTAGGAGGAGTACTGAGCACCGAGTGGGGAGCGAGTATACATCTACTTTAACCCACAGAACTACGTTGCCAATGTAGGATAGTCATTACAACTAGTTTGACGACTCTTGTCCCACAATTGGACATTTACTATGGATCCAAGAGAGAGTTGATCACCCTTTTTCGTGGCAAGTTAAGGGAGGATGTGACAACGATGCTGATTCATTGTGTATCACCTAATTAAAGGTGGTGGGATGAGGATGTCGATTAAGAGAAACTCCCAAGCAACATTGATTTGAGCACGAGATTTCAAACTGAGTCAATTTTACGGAGCCTAATTTTAAAAGCATGATTTTACTCTAAACTTGCATAAACTGTTTTGAGCATGAGTTGTTGAGTCGAGGTGAGTGAGTCGAGCTTTACATTTTTGAGCTATTTTATATGCTATTATATTTCATATACTGACGTCTATTTGGGCCTGCATCATTTTATGATGCACATACAGGTGACAGAGGGCTTCAGCATGTGCACCGTTGAAGTCTAGATTAGTACATCTTCAAGTTGGTGATCTCTCCTTGCATTCTGGAGAAGCCCCTCTTATGTTCTTACTTCGTTTGAGTACTTTCCATCTTGATTTTAGGTATCTATGGCCTGTGATGGCACAATACTAGATGTTGAGTAAAAGCTTCATAGACATTGAAGTAGAGTATTTAATGAGTATTTTGTATTTAAACTTAATTTTAGTATAAGTTGTAGAGTTATGTAGCTATTTATCTTATTGCATATGATGTCTTACTTTCTGAGTTATTTTTCTGTTGTTGAGTACGATGTGACAATGAGGCCAAGTGATTCTCTTGAGGGATCAACAATCGTTCTTCAAGTGTTGGCCACGCCAAGGGTACCCTCCTAGAGCATGACACCATTCATATATGGCAAGTAACTATAACCAACAATAAGACCGTGAGAGCTATAACATTTAATCCAAATGTCTACCCGTACATCAGAGAAAAGGAAGTCTACTTGCCAAGGTAGAACTCTACCTCATCAAAATGGGTGTCATGAGGTATATGGATCTACTAGCAAAAACTATATTGATAAAGTAATCCTATGGTGGCAATGCAATTATGAGACTAGATATTGCTACTAAGAATCTCTTGGGTTGAGTCTCTACCTTAAGCCTCATTCGATACTAAGTCAAAACTCACAAATTACATGACATAAAATCATACTTTTTATTGATTTATAAGGCTTGTCATAGGTTATAGTTCATAATCTTCATAAACATGTCATGTATGAAAGGATAAACATGATCACCAGTCTAAATCCTAGAAACTTGTTCATAGAATAGCTCATTTTTATTTAATTCATGTAATGTGGTTGTAAGTCTTCCAACATTAAAATCATATCTCAATCAAGAGTGCTATTGATATTTTAAGTTACCTTTGAGGTATTAGGTCACCCCTAAGGTCTTAAGTCACCCTATTGATAACAAACTTGAATACTTACAATTTCATAATCATGATTTATAAAGAAGAATTTAGATAGAAGTATGAGTTCACAATAAATTGACTAAAAATCATGTCATTAGCATAAATTCATGCATAATCATATATAATATGATCAATTGAATCATAATTAAGAGAAACCATACGTAATTTCATGAACCCTAAGTAGCTTATAGGAAAAATTCCTTGCAAAGCATCAAAATCATGTAGTTGAATAATAATGCATGCTTAATTGAGAAAATAAATAATAATTGAAACTCAATTTATGAAATTGAAGGAGAATTCAACAAAATCCATAATAAAAATTTGAGCCCTAAATAGCACTGTAGAAAATTCATGTGGAAAATCATAAATTTTGTGCAATACTTATCAATTCATGTCCAAATAGATTAATTGTCATAAAATAAATCATGATTCATGTAATTGAATGAAAATTAAGAAGACCCATGAAAACACATATTTGAAATTAAATGAAAAAGTTAAAAATTGTTGGACTCTATGGGTTAAAAGAATCTATGGATGAAGACCTACATACCTTGAGTACGAATTTGGAAAAATTACATAAATACAAAACATATCTTTTCTTATTTTCTGAAAATCCCTACCATTTGAAAATTTTCAAAAATCTTTATTTTCTTCTTTCTCTCTCCAATTATTAGATTCATGGCCTTTCATTTCTTATTCATTTTTTAACTGTACCAACGACACGCCTAAATTAAAGGATAGACTTATGAAATTTAATTTATAACTATCTTTTCCTTGATTTTCTCATTTATTTACAATTATCTTCTCTAATTATTTTCTCATCTTCTATTGAAATATAATGGTAACTTATTAGATCTTTTGAGTTGTTACAAGTCAGGGAATAGTTTTCTTGCACTAGAACTCTCGTTTACTGGATTAATTCATTATTCACAAAAAAAAAAATGACTGAAAAATTAAAATTTGAGGGCATTTAAGAAAAGAAACTTAAATCTAGTATTCATCTTAACTTTATGATAATATATGTTGGCATCCCGAAGGCGCAACGTCGTGGCAACTCAATAAAAAAATAATAAAAATAAAAGAGTTAAGAGAAAAAAATAAAAAAAATAATTTAGGAATCGCCACCTAATTTTAAGGATAATTAGGAAACTAATTAATTATTTACAAAATAGTTTGCGAACCAAAAATTTTGAGTAAGGATTCAAGTTATTCTGAGGGGAAGGTATTAGCACCCTTTAGAATTCACAACTGTGAGTCCCGGCTGAATTCATTTTTTTACAAATTGAGGAGGAGATACACAATATAACACAAGTACGATAATCATGAAATAAACACACAAAATAATATACACAATAATGGAAAAAATAAAGAATAAACTAAAATTGTTTCGTCTTTTTATGGGAAGACATCGAAATCCGACAGATATATCCTTCATCGACCAAGTTTAACAAATAATGTGTACGTGAACTTAAACTAAAATTTTTAATTTTAAAATGTACTAAATATGAATTTAAACTAAAAAAATTTCGTCTTTTTGAATGGGGGAGGCCTCGAAATCCGACGGATAGATTCATCATTGGCCAAGTTTAACAAATAACGTATTTAACAAATACTGAGAAATAAAAAATGATAAAATAACAATACAAGGCTAGTGGAGTAGGGATAATGAATCAAATTCAATGATATATAACGTTAAATGATCCAAAATAACAATAATTTAATAATTACAACCATTATCTTAACTCTTACGCAATAGGAGTAAAGTTCTCAAAAGTTAACAAAAATGGAAGAATGCTAAGAAATCACAGTTGATGCCCAAACAATAACATCATAGATTGACAAAACAAAATCACAGATAACTATATAATTCGAACTAACAAATGAATAAATAATAAAAGAAATAATACCCAAGACTATATGGCAACATTAAATAAAAATGATGTCTAACAATACATATATATGAAAAGTAATAATTTCAACCTAATCAAAGAACCAAAAGCACTGAGCAGGAGAACAAAAACTTAACAAAAAATGAAAAAGATACATACACAAAAAGAGATGACCAGATTTGTAACGAGATTCCAAAAGCAATGGAGCTGTTTGATGTTATTGGAGTCACGTCTAGAGCCATGATCTCTCCAAAACTTGATAAGGGAAAAAGGGAAGGAACTGGCGACAGCTAAAAAGGGATCTCGAGTTAGGTTTTGACGAAAGTTTATGGTGGTTCTTTGGTGGTGTTACTGGCTGATTTTTTGGCTACGTTTTGTGGTGTTTTTCGACGAGTTTGGGATGGTTTTGGGGTTGTGCCTTGGTTGTAATTTGGGACTGATTTGGGGGCTGATTTGGGTTTTTTTTGGGGAAGAAAATGGGTCAATCTAGGGGCTTCTTTTGTTGCATTTTTTGTGGCAATTTCTGGCGAGTTTAGGGGCTGAAATGATGTAATTTTGATGGTTGTTAGAGGGGCTAGGAAAGGGGTCCTTTCAGAGGTTTTTGCTGCTGTTTGGTTGTTGATTTTGGTGGGTATAAAGGTGATTTTGTAATTGATTTTCATGGAGATTTTGGGTCGGGAGAATGGGGCTTTTTTGGGGCAGTTTTTGTGGTGTTTTGGTCGATTTTTGGCTGATTTTTGGAGCTGAAAATGGAGGGTGTTGGGGCTGTGTTTTTGCTGCTACATTTTGGGTCGTTTTGGGACTGTTTTGTGGCTAGTTCGGGGCTGAAATGGGATGGTTTTGATGGGTTTTCAGGGTTGATTTTGGAGGCTACCGTGGGTGGAGATTCGGTCGGGGTTTTGATGGAGATTTTGGTCCGAAAAAGGGGGTCGTTGGTGGGCTGATTTGGGTCGAAAGTGAGGCTGTTTTGGTCGAGGTTTGGTGGTGTTTCCGGACTGATTTAGCAATGAAAAATAGGGGTATTAGGTGGCATTTTGGAGGTGTTGTTTGCTGTTGGTTCGTGGGATGTCTTGGTGGTGGAAGCTCAACGGGATGAGGAGGAAAACAGGGTGGGGTGTTTGGTTATTTTCTGGTGGGTTGTTGATGAGGGTTGTTAGGATGGTTGTGGAATTTTTCCGGTGATAGCCATGGCCGGAGAAGATGAGGGAGAGCAGCGAGATTTTGGGGTTCAGCGGATTTCGACGAGGTGAGGGAAAAAGGGAGAAGGGCCGCCCGAGCTCCAGCGAACTCCTAGAGAAGAAGATAAATAGTGAAATCCAAAAAATCTAAAATTATTGAATTTTAATCTAACTAGTATTCATCCACACCTAATTATACACACATTTTATGTCAAAACTTAATTGGCTAGAAAGATAATGGGTCGAAATTGTGGGCCAATTGGACATATGCGTATAATTATGTCTAGACAAGGAAAATGAATTATTACACTACGTTAAAATTTCAAATTAAATTAATCAAAATCCTAATTAATATTTTATTAAATAAAAGTGATTATCAAAATTAAATTAAAATAGCGCAAAAGTATTTTAAATGATTTTAAAATATTAACATAAAAAGTAGGAATTTTTTGAAGTGTTGGGCCAAAATTGTGTGTCAACAGTTGTTCCTTTCTTTGAATATGATCGATGTAAGAGATCGTGGACAAAGAAACTTGACGAACCCAATATTGACCAAACATATGACCTTCAATATGACCATTTTTTACTGCGATAGAAGTTGTTCCTCAATTCCAAAAGTTTCAGATTGTTGCATCTTGGTTGACCTGGTTCACACCTGTGGTTTAATTGAGAATACATCCTCTTGGGTGTTCTAAAAGAAAAAATTAACACAAAACTTTATTAGTAAAAACAAAATTAAATAAAAAAGTGTTATCACTTTCAATACTATTGTCATCCTCTTTCAATGTATGTCGACAACCTTCTCTGATTTCTGAAGCAAGATGTGAGTCTTTTAAAAAGACAAATAAGATCCATCGATAGGATATGAATGCATGTCCATTGATAGGAAGAATGAATATGATTCCTTGAATGTAATATGAATGTATGCTGATCTTGGCAATGCGAAAATGAATGAATATGCAAAATGAATGAATGAATAGCCCTCTCGGCAATGCAATATGAATGAATACGCAAAATGAATGAATGACCCCCTCGGCGATGCAATATGAATGAATATGCAGAATGAATGAATGGCCCTCTTGGCAATGCAATATGAATGAATATGCAAAATGAATGGCCCTCTCCACAGTGCAATATGAATGAATATGCAAAATGAATGAATGACCCTTTCGGCAATGCAATATGAATAAATATATAGAATGAATGAATGTCCCTCTCGGCGATGCAATATGAATAAATATGTAGAATGAATGAATGAGAATGACACTACCATCTCCGATAGTGTGATGTAAAATGAATATAAATGACACTATCACCTTCGATAGTGCCATGTAAAATGAATGCAAATGACACTACCACCTCCGATAGTACGATGTAAAAATGAATGTAAAATGACACTACCACCTCCGATAGCGCAATGTAAAATGAATGCAAATGACACTACCACCTCCGATAGTACGATGTAAAAATGAATGTAAAATGACACTACCACCTCCGATAGCGCAATGTAAAATGAATGCAAATGACACTACCACCTCCTATAGTGCGATATAAAATGAATGCAAATGATACTACCACCTTCGATAGTGCGATATAAAATGAATGCAAATGACACTACCACCTCCGATAGTGTGATATAAAATGAATGCAAATGACACTACCACCTCCAATAGTGTGATGTAAAAATGAATGTAAATGACACTACCAACTCCAATAGTGCTATGCAAAAATGAATGCAATGATAATAAAAAATGAATGGATAAAATATGAATGAGGACTACAACTTGTAGCAATGCAAAATAAAAATAATGTCCTTTCATTGGTAGGATGGCGATGCTTCCTTTCAGCGATGTTGAAAATTCTAAGTCAATTTTGAACTTCTGGCCATGATGGAAACCATTTGAAGCTGACCTTCGAATTTCTGACAGTACTTGATAGAATTTTTGAGGTCTTCCTCAAAAATTATGTCCAGTTATATTTTGGCAGATCTCGAACTATTGATGGAGGAGTCTCACATTATAGTAGAATTTTTGAGACTTCACTAAAAAATTCTGTCCTAGTTGCATCTACTAGCATAACCTCCAATCTTGACTTGCTGAGGATGACATCTTTCTTATGCATTTTGCCATTTTTCCAGAGTTCTATCCCAACTTTCTTGTAAAGAGGAATAAAAATCCCAGCAAGTGCATGACTGAACCTAAAGGATGCTCCACTTTCTTTTTTTTTTTCTTTTCTCTTTTTCTTTTTTTATTTTCTTTTTTTTTCAAAATAAAAAAATATGAAGAAAATAGTTAAATCTTGATCGAAATGATACCGGTAGTTAGGAAAACATAAAAAATTCTTTTTTTCTTTAAGAATGATTCAATGAAGTAAGATAAACATCTCACAATTATAGGATATCAAAAATGAAAGAGAAAATCTAAAATTTCTTTGAAAGGTCTTAAAAAATCATGATGCTTTTTTTTTTCAAAACATAGAATGTGAAGAAATAGTCAAATCTTGACCACAATTGATACCAACAGTTAGGCAAATATTTGGATAGTACCAATCCTCTTGTGTCAAGTGCCGTCACAAGAAAGAAAGTCCCATCTCACACATGCATGGAATATTTAATTTAAGGACATTGTGCAAAATATTCTCACACTCAGAAGGATATTCAATGCATACAGTTGTGTCGACTTTATGTAAATCTCCACTAATGTGAGAATGTTTGAAATGAGATCACGTAGGACTTGTTATTGGCTTGTAATGCAGGCTTAAGGGCTGGATAGAATATTTATTTGGGATAATAGTGACTTAATCCCTTTTTGAGCGTCACAACAAATTTTTGCTTTTAACAATTTATACACGTTTGACGTTTGATCCGTTTGTTGTCACTTCATTATTGTTTCGACTTCATAGAGACTTAAGATTTTACTCGTTGAATAACTTTTCATTTTACCACCCCCTTTCCTTTTGTTAGAGCAATTTCTTCTTGTCTTTCTTTGACTTTGTAGGGGGTAATTTTTTCCTTGCCATATTTCTTCTGTGCTTTTGCTTTTTCCTTTTTTTTTAATTTTGTCTTTTTCTGTCTCTAGAAGTCATCTTTGAATTCTTGATTTTGAGACTTTGCGTCTTTCACCTTCGATAATTTCAAGCTTGCATTTTTATTTTATTATTTGAACATTTCTTGTACGCTCAAAAGGTTGGGCCAAGAGGGGGATCGTACATGTATGTCATGACCCAACCTATGGGCCGTGACTGGTACCCGATAGGGGCACCCAGACAATATTACCAAATCCAAACTCAGATTATAATCATCTTATAACCTACAGAAATTTCGGCAGAGTTTCCTCTGTTTTATTGACTAGCCACCTGCAATGGAAAAGTCCAGTGAACCAACAGACAAATCACAAATATACATATGTACATATGCGGGCCGACAAGATCACCGCTGCGGTCCTACCGCCTAATAAACATAGCATAGATACAGAATGTTCAAGCAGGTGGCTAGGTCTTATATATCAATCATATATATACATGATAGCCAAGCTGACTAATAGGACCCATACTCACAATATATACACAGACCTCTAGTACAGACACACAGAATCAGACGACGGGACAGGGCACCCATCATACCCAAAGTGAATAAAGCCTAAAGTATCAAATTATTAACAAAGTATATCAAAAGTGGCTCCGAAGTATGGGAGCTCGTCAGACAGAAGATGGAGGTCCTAAGCTGGAGGTCCTCTACCCTGAACGTCAAAACCTGCGGGCATGAAACGCAGCCCCTCGAAGAAAGGGGGTCAGTACGAAAGATGTACCGAATATGTAAAGTGGAAAGCATAATCATAACTGAATATAATAGTCAAGAAGAATAGGAATCAACCCCCCAAAGAAAGAGGGTCAATACGAAAGACGTACCGAATATGTAAAGTGGAAAGCATAATCATAAC
>DF365519.1:6754-24892 GCA_000787875.1 Solanum virginianum
GAAATTTTTTCATTCACGACCTCAAACCAACCATGAGCGGCACCTACACTAATTCTTCACTAATCCTTTAGTGGGGGAACCAATAGTACAATGCAACTAAGCAAAACTTGCAGAATTTTGAGCACTTAAAGTTATGAAAGCAAATTTAAATACAAGACAAAATCATGTTTTCCCATAAAGTCAATAGAATGTAGACAAATGTAGAAATAACTCCCAAAAATTGAAAGTCATAAGACCAAAACTTTACCTACGCATCTAACATAAGGGAATGCAAGCCAAGAGCTTTTAACAAAAATAAAGTCTAAATGTTTGAGTCTGAAATTGGACTAAGAAAAGAGCTGGTTCCCCATTGAATTCCAAATTAGCAGTCTCTAATTTAAGGTCTGTCAACGGCCGCCTAAAGTTGCCTTATTACTCAATAAGAAAAGAGCAAATACAACATTAGTAAACATAATAAAAATACTGGTAGGATCATATAGCTATTTCAATAAGAGAAATATATAACAAGTAACTACAACTTAGTAAACGAACATATATATATATATATATATAACATATTACAATTCATGATGAACATAACACCTTCATAACTATTATTATTATCACAACAAATTCAACATTGGCCCTCTAATAGGATCTACGCCTAAACAAATTGTGTTAAAAAGTGACATTCCATCCAATAATATGTGGGAATATGACATTCAATTCAATAATCACAATCATAATTACACGCACAATGAATAATTCACAACTCACAAAAAATCTGATGATAGGTTCATTACGTGTAATTTGATCATGAGAGACCATTTTTCAAGTTTATGTCATTATTTCCTATTCAACATGCAAAAAATACTAATGAAATAGTTGTCAAACATACGTCACACAAATGGGAATATCAAACCATCACCCACCTTGAAATAAACTTTGAAAACTCTAAGTAATTGGACTTTTCCTCTTTTCAAAGTCCTGGATCATTATTGGTCTATAAACAATCAAGAAGCACAATAATCAACAAATAATGGTCTAAATTACCCAAATGATAGCAAAATCTCAATTCCTTGGCCACTTTTATGATCATCTCCCCCAACTAGGGATTTTTTCACCATTAATTGCAGGACACAAGCTATCTCTACGAGGATTCACCTAAATTCTAAGGTGTATGAATCAAATTACACGTTGTAGGAATGGTGACTTATCCTTGTCATCAAAATAGGCAAAAATTTGAAAAAAAAATTCTTATATCAGTTCTGGTCTCTCAAGGACAAAGTGAAAGAAATAAAAATGAATTTAATACTTTTCAGACTTACAATTCATGACTGTCAAGCCATGACAGCTACTTATCCTGCCATGGTGGCACCACCATAGCGAGATCCAGTTTTCTATGGCAAGCTGTACGGAGATAGAAATTTCATAACTCGTGTCTAAGTTTCTATTTTACAACACACCCTCAAATCATGATGTTAAAAAATATACCCTTTTGTATGTGTCAAAATCAATTTTGGGAATTCTACTCGTTGGAATTCAATTTTGTAAAGCCGTACAAACTCTTTATTATCTGGGAGATCAATTCAAAAGACTAAACTTATAAATCAAATTCTAAACAATTGCCGAATTCCATTAGACCTCATATGACTCAGCTTTGATCCAATTCTGGCTTACGCTCAAAATTTTCCTATTTACTACTAAGAGTTTTCTGGTCTAATTTCCTTCCCTATTAACTTATCCATAATGATGGAGATAGATCATTATAATAGATACTAATTAGCTATCATTTGTCTCTGAGTGATCAAGCAGAAAAACGTGGGCTAAGAAAAGAATGGAGTAGTACTTGAGTCAGTGTACAACTGTGGATACTTATCTCGCATATCCTCAAGGCTTTCTCAATTGGATAATATTTCTATTTGACCGTAACTGTCACGACCCAAGCCTAGGGCCTAGATGTGACATGGCTAATAGGGAACCCGAAAGGACCACAAACAAGCTTCTTAGCATATTTTTCACACATTCTTAGTTGTGAAAGCCAAATAAGATAACAAATAAGTATTAATAGAGCATGAGGGAAGCAGGACTAAGGAAGTCTTTCATAATAACATAGACATAAAGGAGTCAAGCTCAATACATAATATCCATATCTAACAACACCTCTACTTTAGATGGAACGGGGGCTAAGACATCTTCCAGGCTCGCCCTCAAAATAAGTATCCAAAATTAGACAAGTCTTATCAAAGCATGAAAATAAAGTGAAATGTAATCCCTGGAATAGAGGACTCATCAATAATAGCCTTCAAAAATTCATCTAGCCATATGGAGGAGGAGGAACAATGGGAGCTTCGGTCCTCACACGGTGATATGATGTAGGCATAGAGTATCGCTAGTACTTGGAATTTACTAAGTATGCGGGGTGCAATGCAACAAGGATCATAAGTCGTAATAATCAAGATGCATAATCATAATTGTTAGACATGAACTTAATATGACATATATGATCAATGCTTAGGTTAAAACATGCGTGAGAATAATCATACTTGGATAACTTGTTTAACACAATAAAGTAGCATAAGTAGCTCATCCAACTACCTTATACTAGAGGGTGAGGAATATAGCTTAGGTTATAACCCTTTCTAGTAGATATTTGATAGTACATGAGGATAAAGATAACCCCTTCATGTAGGCATTAAATGGTGCATAATATTAAATTGTACATGAGAATGAGGAGTATAACTTAGGTTATAACCCCTTCATGTAGAAATTTATCTTATAATAGAGGGTGAGGAATACAACTTAGTTCATAACCCCTTCTAGTAGGCGTCACAATTCACATGAGAATAAAACATAGTATAAGAGCTCAATAATTCACTTGTAGATCGTAGAAACTTTCATGAGTACAACACATGCTTGAGAGCCCATAACTTATCATAAAAGAACTTGTCTTGCAAATCATGCAACAGCCTTCCATCAACATAAAATTCATAGTCATGCAATCTTAATCAAACATGGTGGGTATGCATACACATGCTTAAAATCATGCAATTTAGGAGTGTAAAATAAGAAAGAGTAAAATCAATTCATTTAATGTCATTCACATCAACCTACCAACATTGTAGTAAAACTCTCAATTTGGGTATCATAAAATCCATCTTAAGAGTTTCCAATCTTCCATAGTTTTTATAGTTCATATCATACATAGCTTCAATAGATAAAAGTCAAGTCATGGAATAAGTTTTCAATAGGTATTAATGCATATTTAATCAATACTTAAAGAATCCAAACTCCAATCATATTTGTACTGCATAATAAAGTTTACCCATAAAGTATTCAACCTAATCATGAAATTTCATAGAGAGGGAAGGTTTGGCTTCATTGGTGGAAGGATCCCATGAATGAAACCCACATACCTTAAACCTTGGAATAGACTTGAGGAAGACTTGAAGCTTGAGTTGGGTTCTTGAAATCAAAAGTGTGCTCTTGAGATCCTTGAGATTGAATGGGGAATTTGGTGACGAATTGGGAGGATTTTGGAAGTGCTTTTGAGAGATTTAGGGCATGGAATAGTTGAAAAGATGAAGGATTCTCATTTAAATGGGCATTGGGTTACCTAAATGCCCTTGGACGAAATGAAAAAAAATTAGAAAAATTTTCACTGGTTCACGCCCTAGGCGCAATGCGGACCAGACGCGAAGGGCAAAATGCACAGGCCTGTGGCCTAGGCGCGCAAGCTACAGGTCATCTAAGATTCGAGGGTCACTCATTTCCTACACAATTTGCCCCCTGAACAAGAATATGAAGTCGAATTTTAAAATCATGCACGGATTTTAAAATCATGCACGGATTTTGAAATATTCAAGAAATACACTTATAGGGCATTCCGAAGCACATGAGAGGTGTTACATTAACCGACTTAATCTCCTTATTTCCTCAATTTTCAAACATCCTGATCCAGAATTGTATCTAGCTCTTTCTCATATTGGAGAGGAAAGACTTAATGATATAATTCTCATCTCCATGATGCTTCTTCAACACAGATTCATAAAATACTGGATGAACTCCAAACAAGCAAGATGTTAAGGATCGAAAAATCTACAAATCAATGGTATTACACAATGAAGGACCTTAATGGGCCAATATAGGACCAACTAAGCTTGATCTCATTATGTCATTCATAAGGAACACTTTCAAAAGAACCTGCTCACCTTCCAAAAATGTCATATATCTAATCTTGAGATGTGCATACTCTTTTTGTTCGCTCTGGGATGCTAAGAGCTTAGCTTGGATACTTTTTACTTTAGTTTGAGCATTCTTTACCAAATCAACCCCCAAGGGCTTCAAATCTTCATCCCCAAACCATCCTATGGGTGATGTACATCCTCGCATATAAAGGGCTTCAAAGGGAGCCATATCAATGCTAGAATGATAACAAATATTATAAGAGAGCTCGCACATGCCCTCAACATGTCTTCTAATACTTGCATTAGGGGTGACATGCACTGAGTTGATTCAAATTATATTTTTAAATAGCAAATCAAATCATTTGTGTCGGAGTTTTAAATATATAAATCAAACCAATAAAACTCGACTTTTTCAACTTTGGATTTTTTCGATTTCTCGATCTTTCAGATTTTATTTTGGAATTTTTTCAATTTCTCATGTTTTCATATTTTTTTTCGAATTTTTGATAAAGTATTTATAAAAATATAGACTTGTGCTTCAAATATTTTTTTAGTCCGATCAAAATACAAATATCCAAGATGTTTTTTTTAAGAAAAACACAAAATATGATATGAGTGAAGACACTAAAATATTCAATAAAAAATAATAGTGAGATCACATAAAACAAATATTGCAAGTAAATAAGTCACAATGAAAATGATCATAATCTTAAAGTACTAAATCATGTTAAAATAAGTCATAATGAAAATATCATAACTTTAAAGTACTAAACTATACTAAAATAAGTATAATATGTACTTATTAATTACATGAATAAACATTAAAGAAAAATAAAATTAGGTTATGCATTTTAATTGTCTAAACTGATGTAAAACTAAAGAACAAATATTTATTATTATCATCATTATTAGCATTGGATTAGTTTTTTTGCTAATATATTGATTTGGTTTTTGATTTGACCTTTTCAGTTACTAATAAGGAAGACCTACCTAAATATACCATATTCAAAAAATATTTATCATTTATAACTATAAAAATTAATTTTAATAAATATATAATTTATTTTTAATATACAATTTAGATTTTTTGTCAAACAAGCCTAATACATTTTAAGACACTTATAAATACATCTATATTGCATACAAATTTATTTTTATATATAATATAATATATCTAAAATATGTCAGTTAAATTGGAAAGCTTTTTGCCAACAACGTAGCTCTTTGACCAATTTAGTAACAGATTATTACGTAATTATTTACTGGTGGTTTAATTTGGGACCCTTGATCATCTCTTAATTATTCCTCCCATTCTATAGCATTTTATGAGTCTGTTTTAACTATTTTATTTTAATCTTAAGTAGCTTCAGTCAAACTAACTTTTACTTATCTTTATTGTATTTGAATAAGATTAAGGAATAAGTCAAAGATCATAAATTATAAATTCGTTTGAATAGGTTCTATGTTAGGTTATTGAGGATGCGTGAATATAACATGCGATGATAACTATATATAAAAAAAAATTATAATTATCTTTTTCAATGACTTTGACGAGCTTTTAGTGTTTTCTTTTTAAACTTTTAACGAGTGATGATGATGTCTAAATATTTTCAGTAATTAAGATAAGCGTTTCACATGTTTTTTCATTTTAAATAGGTGGTGATGAGACCTGGAATTTCTATTTTCACTTTCGCAAATTTATGTGATTTACTATTTCTTTTATTTTGTATTAAAAAGGAATAATGTATTTGTATATTAAAAATTTGTAAAATTTTTAACTAGTCATTTTAATATTTAATGACGTAATTTATTGTTAGACAAACATATAACATATTTTAGATCACAATTTTTTAATTTTTTTCTTAAATTTTGTTTCCAGTTAAAATACATCACAAATTGAAATGATGTTCATAATTAATTTATTTTAATCTTAAGTAGTTTCAGTCAAACTAACCTTAACTTATATTTATTATATTTGAATAAAATTAAGGAATAAGTAAAAAATCATAAATTATAAATTCATCTGAATAGGTTTTGCGCTATAAGTTCTTGAGTATGCATGATTATAACATTCAATGATGACTATATAAAAAAAATTATAATTATCTTTTTGATGATTGTGACAAGCTTGTAATGTATTTATAACGATCCCCAAGTCGTTTTGAGAAATAGTATTTTAAAAGGTGTATTTTATAAATTTTAAAGAGGCTTTTGGACTATTTGATAACTTTTGTTATCTAGCTTAGAGGTGATTTTAGATTATTAAGTTACTTAATGGGTTAAATTGATAATTTAGTTAAAATTCTATACTACTTGTGTTATATCTACTAAGATAAATTGGTAGCGGTAGTACATAATTAGGTTAAAAAAATAAGAAAGAAGAGGACGAGAAAGGGGATTGTGACGAAGTGCAGCGGCAACGTTAGGTGAAATTTCATTCTAGATTAGGAGTTGTGTATCTTGTATACATCTGTGTGTAGCTAAGGATGTAAATATATGTATTTTAATCATAAAGTGAAATTTGTGACAAGAATTGTTGCTTAATTTATTGGAATAGTAAGCATGTGTGTGGACAATTGTCCGTTTCCACATAAGTATTTGGATTTGCAGTTTCCAGAAAACCATTTAGTGTAGCACCCATCTATGAACATACAATATGTTTATTACTTGTTGGATAGTGGGTTGCTGCAATGCCTACGTCATCATCGGGGTTCTATGTTAGTAACATATAAGAAAAATATAGAGAGAGAGCTTACAATAATAATGACGGCTTAATGATGGGAACTAAGATCAATTGTCAGGAATCATAGTGGAGATATTGTTAATTTGGTTTGCTGCAAACTAGTTCTTTACCATGTTATTAATGTATAAGTTTTAATTTTAGATTTTGGTTCTGTTATTAATTATCACTTATAAATTAAGTTCTTGATATATTAAAATAGGAAATTAGATATGAGGTATATCATATTAAAATAAGAAATTAGATATGAGGTATATCATATTACGTGAATATTATTAAATTTTAGGTTATTTGGAGGAGTTAAGACTTAACTTTAGGCTTGAAATTTAGGATCTTGATTATGGAATTAAGTGAATCTTTGGGTCTAAATTAGACATATGGTAATATGGGTGTCTATAGACTCCTGTTCTTACAAATATATATTTGATAGATTCAAAACATTTTGAGATATTGAAGAAAGGAAAAGCAGTAGTGAACTAGCTTGCCTGACTTTGGTTCCTTGATTCTTCGGTTGAGGTAGGTTATTGTTTGCTCTATCTAATAGAGAGACTCTTAATAGAGATAGATAGTTATTGAGTAAAGCTGTAATATTTGCTATGCACTTAATTGTTGTGGTTCAGTTGACTGATATATTGTTGTGATTGGTCTGCAATCCTAAGGCCGTGAAACCCATAATTTGAACTTGATCTCTCACAGTGATGCCTTGAATAAAAAAGGCTTGATGAAACATTGGTAATGAAATGAATTGTCCTTGTTGTTGTTCCCTGTTAAGTGTTATGGTTAATTCCTACTTTTATTTTATATATATTGATTTCTATTTTGAGTCGGCCAATGATATTTACTCAGTACATGTTGCCCGTACTGATCCCTACTTGTATTTTTCTTGTTTTGTTTTGTGGAGTACAATGAGTGTTCCACCAACTTTGACTTGCCCTCAGCTCTATTCAGTCTGCATCACATCAGGTTCCACGGTGATCTATTTCTCTAGATCGCGTTGGATCCTATTAGTCTTGTCATGGCATCCCTAGTTTTCGGACATAAACCACTTGTTCTTTCATTTTTAGAGTTGAAATTCTTAGACTTGGTATGTTGGTATTAGTGTCCTCGATGTGATGACTTTCAGATTTTGGGGAACATTAAGTAATAAACTTTGTAATTTTAGGTTATTTCTGTCTTATGAGTTTAGCCTCTCAATTATTATCATGTTTTATAAGTTGAATTGTTAGTATCGATTGAGATTTATATGTTGGTTCCCCAACCTAGGAGGGTAAGTGTGGGTGTCACTCACGGCTTGTTTTGGATTGTGACAGTATTTTTTTAAAAAAATTTAACGACTGATGAAGGTGTTTAAAAATTTTCAATAATTACGATAAGAGTTTCACGTATTTTTTTCAATTTAAATAGGTGATGATGAGGTTTGAAATTTCTACTTTCACTTTCGCAATTCATATAATTTACTATTTCTTTTATTTTTTATTAAAAAGGAATAATGTATTTATATATTAAAATTTTATAAAACTTTAGACTACTCATTTTAATATTTAATGGCGTAATTTATTGTCAGACTAATATATAACATATTTTAGATCACAATTTTTAAAACCTTTTTTTCCCTTAAATTTTAAGTTCAATTGAAATGCATCATATAAATTGAAATGAACTTCATAGTATCTTACTAGGGATAAAATGACAAAATAAAATTAAATAGCTTTCAGGTTATTCTTCTTCTTTTTTAGGCAGATTAAAAATTTATTTGTCACGACCTCGAACTGGTCATGAGTGCTACCCACACTAATCCTCTGGTAGAAAGACCAATACTACAATCTAACTAAGAAAAACTAGCTAAATTTGAGGATTTAAAATTATGGAAGCAAGTTTAAACAAAAGGCCAAATCTTGAGCTCCCATAAACTTAAGAAAATCTAGATCATTGTAGAAATAACTCCAAAAAAATTGAAAGTCATTGTACCAAACCCTTCTAAGCATCCAACTTAAGGGAATATATAACATCTGGTAAAATTACTAAAATACCCCTAGAGGAGAGATGTGCGTGTAACGCGTCTTCCCATTCTCCGATGGCAAATCCGAGGCCGAATTTGCAATTAACATGAAAAATTGAGTGGGGAAGTGGTATCGATTGATTTTTAAAAGCAGTCAAATCAAAAGATAATTTTTCAATGCCAAAACGAGAACTAGTATTGGTGCGCGACAGAGGCGCGACACGCCTCCATCGCAGACCAGCACTTACATTTTTTTAAAAAAAAAATTCTACCGAATTTGAAAAATTCATTCGGAGAAGTTTAGACGGAAAATGCTAAAAAATATATCCAGTCCACGTCGTAGACCCTACTTTCCTAAACTGTCTTTTTTTGAATTTCGTGAGAGGTATCCTAGACCTTTCCAAAGCCCTCGTGGACTTAATATATGATCCAAATGAGTCATTTTAAGTATAAAAAGGGGTTTTAACCCATTCTAAGTCCCTTTTTAAGTCCTTGAAAAAGACTAGGGCTTGAGATAAGAGAAGATGAACGTGAGATTGAAGAACTTAAGAGAGAATTCTTGAAGGTTGATTGGTAAAGCTTCACACCAGGTATGTAAGGTTAATCTAAAAGTATGAGATTATTCTCTCATGTGTCCCATAGATGGGCACAGAAGAGTTGAAAGTCCATGAGTCCATATACATGATTCTTGAATAGTTTCTTTAAGTTTTTCTTGAAAATTATGTTACTTATATATATTTTCATGTGTTAATGACCATCATAAACTTATTTTCTTGAATTGAATATTTTTCATGAGATATTGTATAACCCTACATGATTATTTTGAAAACATGCATGAATGAACCTAGGGATTGAGTCTAGAGCCTTGATTTGAAAATGTCGATTTTGATTATGATGTGAGGGGAGGCTTGAGTCCTCATGTGTATCATTGATATCATTGATTGGTTGTGTACTTGTCCTTGTTGTTGTTCCCTGTTAAGTGTTATGGTTAATTCCTACTTTTATTTTATATATATGGTGATGAGTCGATAGAACTTGATAGTCCCATGAGTCTCCATAAATGAACTCTAATGATTTGTCTATTCGATTGTTCTATAATGATTGTTCTAAGCATTAAGCTATTGATTGAGATGTTGAACTGATAGTATGATTAGAGTATTTATGAGATTGATTGGATGATAAGTGCCTCTACGAGGTTTATTTGAGATGAGTTTATTGAGATAGTTTGATTTGTTTGATTGGATGAATTTTTTTATGAGCATTGAGTCATGGGAGAAGTATCGAGCACCGAAAGAGTAAGAGTTAGTCCAACTCACTCTTGTCAAACTACGTCGCCAACCGTAGGAGTGGTCTAAGTCCGTTAGAGTTGGATAAGTTCTTATCTTGAGGGCTAAGTCCTTAGAGTCTGACAAGTTCTCACACCAGGGCCAATTTCGTTAGAGTCGAAAAAGTTCTCATTTTATGGATTAAGTCTGTTAGAGTTGGATATGTCCTTACATTATTGTCCTGAAACAATAGGACTTGATCAGTTGATTGTCCAGATCCATTATGGTTTTGATTCGTTCTCTACCTGGAAAGTACGGAACAACTGTGACTCATAAATGATTGTTGTCAGATAAGAGAAACTCCCAGAAAGTTTCTAAACTGAGTAATCTGAGTCGAGATGAGATAAGATGAGATAAGATAAGATAAGTTGATATGAGTTCCTTTGAGATGAGTCTGATTTGATTGATGAGGATTGATTGGTTAGATGGGTCATTTGTCTACTCTTTATTCTTGCTTTAGATAGACACTTGACATGTTGATTTGTTAATATTCTGAGTTGATTGTTGTTCCATATTATTCTACATGTTTCAGTTTCATTCAGCTATTTTACATAGCGTACAATCCACGTACTGATACCACTCGATGCTGCATCATTTTATGATGTAGATACAAGGATTGGGGATCATCAATAGGCGCATCGTTGAAGTTCTGAGACGTTCAGCTGATTGGTGAGCCTCCCCTACTTCGAAGGATTCATTACTTTATTTTTTACTTGCTTTATAGTTAGAAATTTATTAGTTTTACTTTGATTGAGGTAGCCATGGGTCTGTCATTGGCACCACCTAATAGTGATAGAGGCTTCATAGACTAGAGTCAAATGTTGATGTAAGAATTGTTGAGCTATAATTCTTTCTACTAGTCTTCTTATTAGATATGACATTTCAGATTAGATGTGCCCATTATTGTCTTAAGTTATTGATTGAAGGAATGTGATTAAGCCAAATGGTTCGCTTGGGGACTAACAATTGTCTCTGAGTACCGATTACGTCTATGATACCCTTCCGGGGCGTGACAGAATGCAACCTCAAGAGTTCATAACAAGAATAAAGTCTAAATGTTTAAGTCCGAAAATAATTGGACTAAGAAATCAATGGTAGGACTGGACGAGCTGGCTTACCATTAAATTTCAAATCGACATTCTCCCATTTAAGTATCAATAGCTGCCTAAAGTTGCCTTATTACTCAGTAAGAAAAGAGCAGACACAGTATTAGTACATATAGTGACTGAATACTAACAGGATCACACGACTAATCGATGAAGAGAAATATATAACAAGCAACTATAACTTAGTAAACGAACATATATAAAAGAATAGCAAATTACAGTTCATGATTAAGATACCTCCTTCACAACTATTATTATTATCACAATAAATTTAATAGTGGTCCTCTAATGGAATGCACACCCAAACAAATTTTATTGAAATATGACGCTCGATCCAATAATGTGTCGAAATGTGACACTCAATGTCATGCCTTGGGAGGGGACCAAAGACGTGGTCGGCACTCAAAGACTATTGCTAGTCCCCAAGTGAACCACTTGGCCTCATCGCATTCATCCACTCAACAATATTACTAATCAGTGGAAGATAAATGAAAATAAATGGGCACATCATAGTCTTAACAATAATAATATATAAAGGCTAGTGGAAAGAAACTAGCTCACAAGGTCCAACATCAATGTCTGACTCTAGTCTATGAAGCCTCTATCACTATTACATGGTGCTAATGACAGGTCCATGGCTACCTCACTCCAACATAAAAGACATAAGCAATTCTAAACTCTAAAGCATGATGAAAATAATGTAATGAACCCTCCGAAGTAAAGGAGGCTCACCAATCTGCTGAACACTCGAAGGTCCTCAATGGTTTGCCTACTGATGACCTTTATCCTACGTATCTACATCATAATATGATGAAGTTCAAAAGGGGACGTCAGTACTTGAAATGTACTAGTATGTAAAATAGCTGAGTGAAACCGAAACAAGTAGAATAATAGTAAAAACAATGACAACTCAATATAGAAATCAATATATATATATATATATATATATATATATATATATATATATATTCAAGAATAAAGAGTAGATAGATGACTCATCAACCCATCAATCAAATCAGACTCATCTCAGATGGATTCATCTCAGCTCATCTCATCACATCAAGTCTCATCTCATCACATCACATCTCATCTCATCACTTTTCGACTCAGATTGCTCAAGGTAGGAACTTTCTGGGAGTTTCTTTTATTCGATAATAATCTCTTATAAGCCAGTGATCGTATAACAATCATGCTGATGTTGACATAACCATCTCATACTTGCCAGGTAGGGGACGAATCGAATCCACTAGGGACCCCAACAATCCATTAAGTCCTTTATTGTTTCAGAGACTCTATTTAGAGGGAACCACAATGAGATGCAATGGTTCTAATCCTCACCTACGTTTGGCTATGTAATTTGATGAGTGCGAGTTGGACTAACTCTTACTCTTTTGGTGCTCGATACTCCTACCATGACTCAATGCTCATAAACCAATTCACCCAGTCAATACATCTTAATTGACTCATCTCAACTCGGCCTTATAAAGGCTCTCATCATTCAATCAAATCATCTCAATCAACCTCATGGAGGCTAATCTCTCAATCAGTCTCATAGAGACTCTAGTCATCTCATCAATCAACATCTTAATCAACAGCTCAAGGATTTGAACAATCATTAGGGAACAATTGAATAGACAAATCATTAGACTCAAGGACTATCAAGTTCTATCAACTCATCATCATTCTCACATCTCACTCTCAATCACAATCCCAAATCACATTCCCAATCAAGGCTCTAGACTCAATCCTATCTTCTTTCATGCAATCTTTAAGAAATCATAAATAGGGTTATGTTTTTCCTCATGGACGACTCAAGCCTACATTCTTTCATGCAATCTTTAAGAAATCGTAAATAGGGTTATGCAATACTTCAAGTAAAATATTCAATTCAAGTAAACAAGTTTATGATGATCATCAATATATGAAAATACATGTAAATAATCTAGTTTTCAAGAAAATATTCAAGAAATCATGCATATTGACTTAAGAACCTTCAATCAACTATCTAAGACCACCTATGGGGCATATGAGAGGATAATATCATATTTTTGTTTAGCCTATAATTTTCAAGGAAATATTCAAAAAATCATGCATATTGACTCAAGAACCTTCAAAAACCATCTAAGACCACCTATGGGGCACATGAGAGGACAGACTCATATTTTTGTTTAGCCTTACATACCTGGGATCAAAGCTTTTCAATTCCACCATCAAGAATTCCCCAAATCTTGTGTTCTTCTTTCTTCTCTCACAAGCCCTATCTTTCATGTATAATGAAGAAGGACTTAGAATAGGGGTTTTGACCCTATTTGATCATCAAAACGACCTAGATAGGATGTGGTTCATGTTTAAAAGAGGTGGAGAAAAGTCCAGAATGCTCCTCCAAAGAATAAAATTTTAAAACTTGATGTAGCACGTCGTAATAACAAGTCCGCAACGCAGATCTATCGCGCATCTGTGTTTTTCAGAAATTAATCCCGTAAAATTTTTGAGAAAAAGTATATGTGTGGGTGCGCGTTGGATGCGCATCGCGGAGCCGTCGCGTTCCCTCATTGTTTTGGTCAACTTTTGTGAAAATAATTTTTTGACTCAATTGCTCTTAAATCGTGTCAAGACCATTTTTCACTCAATTTATCGCGCTGATTGCAAACTCGATCTCGGATTTCCTATCTGAGCTTGAGAAAATGTGTTACGTGCGCGTCTCTGTTCTAGAGGTATTTTAGTAAGTTTACACTCAATCCAATAATCACAATCATATTTACACGTAGAATGAATAATCTAACAACTCACAAAAAAATTGGTGATAGATTCATTGCATGCAATTGATCATGAGAGGTCATTTATTAGGTTCATGTCATTATTTTCTATTCATATACATGCAAAAAATACTAATAAAGTAGTTAGTAAGAATATCACACAAATGAAAATGTCAAACCATCACCTACCTTGAAATAAGCATTGAAAATGAAGTTTCCTCTTTTCAAAAGCTTGGATCATTTTTTGTCTAAAAATTGTCAAGAAGCACAATAATAATAAAAAATAATGATCTAAATTACTCAAATTATAGCAAAATTCTAGTTCTTTGGCCAATTTATATGGTCATCTCCCTCAATTAGGGATTTTTTTCCACCATTAATTGTAGATCACAATCTTATTCTATGAGGATTCTCCTAGATTCTGAGGTCCAGGAATCAAATCATGAGTTACAAGAACAATTAACTTACTTTTGTCGTCAAAATAAGTGAAAATTTGGAAAGAAATTTCTCAAGTCGCTCCTGATCTCTCAAGGATGAAGTGAAAGAAATAAAAATAAATTTAAAATTTTTTAGACTTAAAATCCGCTACTCTCCCCCCATGGTGGTCACTTATCCTACCATGGAGGTACCGCCATAGTGAGATCCATCTTGCCATAGAAGGTTGCACAGATACAGAAACTTCATAACTCGTGTCCCAAGTCTCCATTCTACTACACACCTTCAAATAATGACGTTAAAAAATGTATCTTTTGCGCCAAGATCAATTTTAGGAGTTTTACTCATCGAATTTTAACTTTTTAAAGTTGTATAGGCTCTTTATTGTCTTGGATATCAATTCAAAAGACCAAACTTATAAATCGACCCCTAATCTATTACTGAATTGCCCTACAGCTCACATGACTTAGATTTAATTCAATTCTGGTCTAGGCTCAAATATTTTCAATTTAATACTAGAAATTTTCTTGTCTAATTTCCTTCTCCATTGATTTATCCATAATAATGAAGATAGATCATTCAAATAGATACCATTTTACCCCGTCACTCATTTTCGAGTGATCAAATAGGGAAAATTGGACTAAGAAAAGAATAGAGCTACACTTGAATCGATGAACAACTCTGAATACTTATCTCGCATATCCTTCTTATTTTACGAAGGCCTCCTCAATAATCGAACAATATTCCATTGGACCTTAACTAATTTATTCTCCTTATTCCTCAGTTTCAAGCATCCCGGTCAAGAATTGTAACTAGCTCTTCCTCATATTGAAGAGGAAACACTTAATGATATAATTCTCATCTTCATGGTACTTCTTCAACATAAATTATGAAATATTGGATGGACTCCAAGCAAGCTAGATGGTAAGGCCAATTTATAAGTCAATGGTCTTACCGAGTAATGGACCGCAGATGGACCAATATAGCGCATACTGAGCTTGCCTTTTTTACTAAATCTTATTATGCCATTCATGAGGAAAATTTCAAAAGAACCTGCTCACTCGCCAGAAATATTATGTCTCTAATTAACCTTGAGATCTTCATACTCTTTTTGTCAGCTCTAGGCTTCCAAGAGTTTAGCTTGGATACTTCTTAGTTTATCCCGAGCATTCTTTAATAAATCAACTCCCAAGGGCTTTAAATCTCTAGCCTCAAATCATCCTATGAGTTATCGACATCCTCACCTGTAAAGGGCTTCAAAAGGAGTCATACTAATGTTGGAGTTATAACTATTATTATAAGAGAACTCACACAATGGTAGGAACTTGTCCCAATAATCCGAAAAGTCAATTACCATGCCCTTAATATGCATGTATTCTAACACTTGAATCATGGACGTACATGGACTGGATTGGTTCGAATTTTTAAAACACTAAATCTAACTATTTTTGTTGGGTTTTTAAATATTTAAATCAAACCAAATTAATATAACTCGAATTTTTCAACTTCGAATTTTTTTGAGTTCCTTGATTTTTGAGTTTTTTTGTGAATTTTTTTAATTTCTCATGTTTTTGTGTTTTGTTTCAATTTTTTTGATAAAGTATTCATAAAAACATATACTTGTGCTTCAAATATTTTTTTGATAAAGTATTCATAAAAACACATACTAGATATTTTTAAAGAAAAATACAAAATATGATATGAGTGAAGATACTAAAATATTCAACAAAAATAATAGTGAGATTGCATAAAATAAATATTGCAAATAAATAAGTCATAATAAAAATGATTATAATTTTAAAGTACTAAATCATGTTAAAATAAATCATAATGAAAATATCATAGCTTTAACTTATTAAATCATACTAAAATAAGTATAATATGTACTTATTAATTACAAGAGTAAACATTAAAAAAATGTATTTTATTTGTCTAAACGAATGTAAAACTAAAGAGCAAGTATTCATTATTATCCATTCTTAGTATTGGATTAATTTTTTTTTCTAATATTAATATTGATTTGAGCTTTATAGTTACTTATATGGAAAATTTATCTAAATATACTATATTCAAAAAATATTTACTATTTTTAGTTATATAAATTAATTTTAGTAAATGTACAATTTATTTTTAATACATAATTTTAACTGAAAGTTTTTTAGTTAAGTAGACTTAAAATAGAATACGCAAGTTTCATAAGTAACATATGCAGCAGAGGTGAATTTTTTTTGTCTATACACTTAGAGATAATTAATTTATCTAAATATAAAAAATATTCTTCTATGTAATTTATGTGCACTAATTTAGATTGATAAATAATCAAATAAATAAAAATTTGTGAAGTTTGTAATTGTGCTATAGTATTTGTATGGTAATGAGATATGAAACTTGTGAATTTAGATATGTCACAATTTTGTAATTAGAGGTGATACAAATATTTGAACTTTAAGAGTTCTAGATTCCAGAATATCGATCATGTGTTAGTCATTACTGCATTTGGTCAAACCATTATGTAACCTTCAAATTCTTTTCCTACGTATAGCTATATAGAAATAAGCGTAGAGTGAATAAAATTGATGACTTAAAGACAAAATTTAATGTTATATTATAGAGATAATTGTATAAAATTCATATATTTTATTTTTATTTGGAATTTACTTTTTTAGATGAAAAATTATAAATTTATTGTTGTAAGGATTAATTCATACGGCATAATATTGATCATTTATATGATGGTGAAGTTAATGATAAGACTAAAAAATTTGAACACAGACCTAAAGCCTTAGGTTTAAGATTAAGCAAGATTAAAACAGAGTGTTCAGTGTGCAAATTCCGTGACGTAATACAAACGTAATTTTTTTGGTTTCATTATTACTCTACTTTCATTTAGAGCTAATTAATTAAACTAGAAAGAAATATATATTCTTGTATTTCAATTTATGTGATAATAATTTAAATTGATACAATAATAAAATTGAAAAAAAATTAAAAAATATGTAATTTTAATCGTGTTATAAAATTTGTCCGATTATAAGATATGAAACTCACAACCTTAAATATATTACGATCTTATATATTTAGAGACGAGAAAAATGTTTGAGCTTTATGAATTCTAGATTATAAAATAGCAACAATCTAGATTCAAAATTGTAATCTTTCAACACATAAATTGCAACAGAGTCGATCTGAATTAGCAATATGACTATTCATGTGACAAGCATTTCACGAATGTTTTTTTTTTAATTTTAAATGAGCAATGATGAGGGCTGAGGCCTAAAAGTTTTCAGTGATTGCAACAAGAATTTCATGTGTTTTTTAATTTTAAATGAGTGATGATCAGGTTTAAAAATTTTCAGTGATTACAACGAGCGTTTCACTTGTTTTTTCATTTTAATCGAGTAATGATGAGGTCCAGAAATTCAACTCTCACTTAAAAAATTAGCATATTTATATATTAAAAAATTATTTAATTTCAGACTACTTATTTTAATATTTAATGAGATAAATTATCATTGGACAAATATACGACCTATTTTTATCACAAATTTTGATTGTTTTTTTTCTTTAAATTTCAAACTCAGTTAAAATATATCCGATAAATTAAAATGAAG
>DF365518.1:1763-13902 GCA_000787875.1 Solanum virginianum
TTTGTTTTAAAGGTTGCCCTAATATATATACTCTGTTCCTTCTGCTTTATATATTCAGTACGTACCTCGTACTGACCCCCTTTTTTTGGGGGCTACATTTCATGCCCGCAGGTATAGACGTACAGGTGAGAGATCCACCAGCTTAGGATTCTGACTGCCATTTAAAGTGCTCCTTTGCTTTGGAGCAAACCCTGGGTATATATACTTGTTCACTATTTTTGCATATACGTTGATTCCAAGGTACGACGGGGCCCTGTCCCGTCCTTTGACTCTGTGTGTCTGTATAGAGGTCTGTGGACACCTGTGTGTATGGGTTATGACAATTTTTATGACTTTGTACGTATGTTTTGTATGTTGGGCAGTTTAACTGCAGCGGTGACCTTGTTTGCCTGCTTGTATATATATATACACATATATTGTGTGCTGGGACTTTTCTGTATGCAGGGTTTGGGATAGTCCGAAAAATAAAGGAAACTCTGCCAAAATTTTTGTAAAATAAGATATCTGTTGTAATTATAATTTGGTTTTCGTTTGTGTCTGGCTGTCCCGATCGGGCACTAGTCACTGTCCGCGGGGTTGGGTCATGACACCATCTAAATCTCCCTGGTCTTGTACATCCTTCTATGTTAATAATGCAGCTGAAAAGGAAAGTGGAGCGCCCAGGTTAGTAATAAATTACAAATCATTAAATAAAGTGCTAAAATGGATTAGGTATCCTATCCCAAATAAAAAAGGATTTATTATCTATATTATATGATGCCAATATATTTTCTAAGTTTGGTTTAAAATCAGGATATTGGCAAATACAAATATTTAAAGAACATACTTATAAAACTGCATTCAATGTTCCGTTTGGTTAGTACGAATGGAATGTAATGCCATTTGGTTTTAAAAATGCACCCTCTGAATTTCAAAAGATAATGAATGATTTTTTTAATCCATATTTGGATTTTATCATCGTTTATATTGATGACATATTAGTCTATTTAAAAACAGTTGAATTATATATCAAGCATCTTGACATTTTAAAGAAAGTTGTGATACAAAATCGATTAGTTATACATAAATCGAAAATGAGTTTATTTCAAATTAATGTTAGATTTTTAGGACATAATATTAGCCAAGGAAAAATAATTCCAATTCAACGATCTATTGAGTTCGCATCAAAATTTCCTGATGTGATAACTGATAGAACAATGCTTCAGAGATTTTTAGGTAGTTTAAACTATATTTCTCCATTTTATAAAAACTTTTCAAAAGATCTAGCTCCCTTATATGAACGATTAAAAAGGAATCATAAGCAACCTTAGACTAATAATTTAGCTAAGTTAGTTCAGTCAATAAAGGAACGAATTAAAACTCTACCCTGCTTAACTCTGGCAAATCCAATATGGCCAAAAATAATAGAAACAGATGCCTCCAACATAGTGTATGGTGGCATATTAAAACAGATTAATTCCAATGATAAAATAGAATATATTATTAGCTTTCACTCAGGAAAATGGACAGAGGCTCAACGTAGATACGCAATAGCAGCCATGAAATGCTATGTATTGTTAAATGTGTATTAAAATTTCATGATGACTTATATAATCAAACGTTTTTAATAAAAACTGATGCTCAATCTATAAAATATATGTTTAATAAAGATTTTAAACATGATGTTTCTAAGGAAATGTTTGCTCGATGGCAGGCTCAGCTAGCCCCATTTGATTTTGAAATCCAATATAAAAAAGGTATCGATAATTCTTTACCCGACTTTTTAACTCGTGAATATTTGTCCGAATAAAATGCATTATATCCTAGTATACTTCTCCGACGAATTTCTAATATCTTTTATGCATGCTATACCCTTAGGTCAAGATATTTTGACTAAAATTCTTCACTGAGTAATAGATGCTATTGAAATTAATGATTTATTTTATGAATATTCCTATTTAGATATAAACCATAGTGATTATTATTAAACTGCAGAATGAATGCATATTCAAATTATGTTGATGATGATATTTTATGTGCGATATTGCAAGCCTTGGCTCCTCTATGCCAAGATATGAAAGAATAGATTCTATGAAAATACATCCTCCAATTATACGTGTGTGTTGCAAGCCTTGGCTCCTCTATGCCAAGATATGAAAGAAGATATTCTATGATTTTTATCATTCAAAATTTTGGAAGAATATATTCTAAATAAATATGGTGGGCAGATATGACAGAACCATGATCGCATATACATGGCCGAGGCAGATCCTCCACATCACGCAGAAAAGGAAAGGGAAGATCATCCCTATCCAGTGCCTCATCATCATCCAATCATTTTTCCTTACTAAGTTTGGAAAATAGAACCATGGTCAATTCACCAATTGCTTCCACATCTAGAATAAGAGAAGATAAATCTTCTATAAACTTGGAAGATATTCCAACTGATAGTCCATTATATAAATAATTCAGGGCATATATAGATGCACAAAAGCATAAAGATACTTATGCTTCGGTAAGTAGCAAAGAGCACAATGAGGATATATCCCATGAAGAGGCTCCTATTAAAGAAATTATATTTCTTGTAGAAAATACTGATCTACAGTACCAGGATAAACCCTGGAGATTATTTGATAAATATTTAACAAGGAACCTATACTTTTCTGGAGAGTCATATAAGACTCGACCATATTATGAAAATATTCTAATAAAAAAAGGATGCGCTAAAATTCAGCACTTCTTTGCTATCGACAGAGTCTATGACTTTTCAAAATTAATAATTAAACAAATTATATCTATCACTGAATGGGGTCTTTATCCTATGAATGAAAAAAAAATTGAAGTCCCCATGGGTAATACCACTGTTAATCTTAATATGTCTTACTAGGATTATATCCAAGCTTTTCATAAAGTATTCTTTTATAATAACCCTAAAAACAAACATACTTGGTTCTTAAAAATCTGTTCAAAGATATTCGACAACCCTATTCCAAACTGGTTTATTCGCTGGTGGTTATACCACGGCCCTATCGTAAAAATCCTACCAGTTGAATATTTCGACCTCTATACTGAATGGAAAAGACTATCTCCCTATCTTGTTGACTTATATTGTCGGGACCATGTCAGTAATGTTGACAAAATTGACTAAATATTATTCTTTATTCAATTCTCTATTCCTTAGATTCATAAATGGATCCCTAAACTCGGATTTACAAAAGAGGATAAAATTCCTTGTCTCTTTCAGGTCTACTACCATAACTTCTGGGAAAAATTAACTAGAAAGAACCCTCAAACAAAGCAACCTTATGGGTAAGAACTTCTGGATCATATCCAGGCCACTCTGAAAGAATATGCTCTCTAGCCGCAAAGGACTATGGTAGACAATAATTCGGTCAAAATGGTAGCTAGAAAATTTTCAATACAGCCAGGCAATAAAATGGCTATGATTTACCAGTATCTGAAAGAATTTAAGAAACACATATTAAAAATTTTAGAAAATTATGATAAATCAGACTCCTCTATGAAGAATGATACGGCAAGTGCAGCAAGCGAGGACATAGCCAACTTGCAAGATTATCAGGAACTAGATACGATGACTGATCTAGAAATGGCAGATTGGCTAAGGAAGATCAAATGCAAAGATAAGATTTGAGAAGATCAGCTCGCACAAAAAGAAGACTTCAGCAATGGAGGAGAATGTCGGGGCATACCCCACTCAGAGAAGAAGTCCAGAAGATACTCTGTATTTCATCGACACATATGATTTTTGTATTTTGTACTTATATTGTACAAGTTTTCTATTTCGAATGTACGCATATTGTAGACGTTTTTCTTTAACCTTATAGAAAAGCTTAGGACCAATATAAGGGACCCACTAGTATTTTAGGTCCCACTATCACTATTTAGTTACTATAGAAGGGGCCCATGAAGATAACTTGTGTCCCCCTCACTTGTCTATACAAAGAGACGAAGCTGAACATTCAGAACCATTCTGAAAAGTTTCCCTTCTCTCTCTACTTGTATTTCCTCCCCTCTAGACCAGATCGACAGGATCTCCACATAGCTGGTGGTAGTCCGCTCAATATTTAGAGGGACCAGTCTCGTCTGTTACCAGTTAACCTTGAGAGATTAACAAATAAATAAGAAATTTATTTAACTATTGACTGTATGGACTTAATTTTTACTTAAGCATGGGGTGTCAAATCTAATCGCTTTCTTTGTCGACTTACACCAGCAGTTTTTATTGAGATAAAAGGCTACCCTTTCTTTCAACTTTACTTAAATGGGGACTTATAGAACCTCAGCTCGCTGATTTATATTAACAAAGAAGGGTTAGACTCAACTACCCTCCATCTTAAAACTAAGTTAATCCTAGTAAATAAATTTTATACTTGCCTGTGCCATGTACCCTTTATAGTATATAACTGGTTTTACTTAGTTTCCTGACATAAATATGATAAGAATTTAGCAGGATATAGTCCCGACAAAAGACTATGAGCTATTAATACTATAAAGATTGTACAAGAGACTAACCTGTATGACGGAGTCCTGTAGCTACCGGAGTTGCTTCTTTTTAGATATAAGAACACTCATCGGAATATCAACAAACTGTCTTTATTTAAACTAGAGAGGAGGAAATACAAGTAGAGAGAGAAGGGGAACTCTTCAGAATGGTTTTAAATGTTCAGCTTTGTCTCTTTATATAGACAAGTGAGGGGGACACAAGGTATCTTCGTGGGCCTCTCCTATAGTAATCAAACAGTAATAGTGGAACCTAAAATACTAGTGAGTCCCATAAACAGTACTAGTGGGTCTCTTATATGGGTCCTAATCTTTTCTAGAAGCTTACAGAAAAACATGTACAATATGCGTACATTCTAAATAGAAAACTTGTACAATATAAGTACAAAATACAAAAATCATATGTGTCGATGAAATACAGAGTATCTTCTAGACTTCTTCTCTGAGTGGGGTATGTACTAGCATTCTCCTCTATTGCTGAAGTCTTCTTTTTGTGCAAGTTGATCTTCTCATATCTTATCTTTGCCTTTGATCGTCCTTAGCCAATTTGCCATTTCTAAATTAGTCATCGTATCTGGTTCCTGAGCATCTTGCAAGTTGGATATGTCCTCGGTTGCTGCACTTGTCATATCACTCTTCATAGAAGAGTCTGATTTATCATAATTGTCTAAAATTTTTAATAAGTTTTTCTTAACTTCTTCTAGATACTAGTTAATCATAGCCGTTTTATAGCCTGGCTATATTGAAATTCTTCTAGCTACCATTTTGACCAAATTATCATCTACCATAGTCCTTTGCGGTTGGAGAGCATATTCTTTCAGAGTGGCCTAGATATGATCCAGAAGTTCTTGTCCATAAGGTTACTTAGTTTGAGGGTCCTTTCTAGTTAATTTTTCCCAGAAGTTATGGTAGTAGACCCGAAAAAGACAAGAAATTTTATCCTCTTCTGTAAATTCGAGTTTAGGGACCCATTTATGAATCCAAGGAATGGCGAATTGAATATAATTTTATCCTCTTCTATAAATCCAAGTTTAGGGATCCATTTATGAATCCAATGAATAGAGAATTGAATAAAGAATAATATCTGGTTAATTTTCTCAATGTTACAGACATGGTCCTAACAATATAACTCAATAAGATGGGGAGATAGTCTTTTCCATTCAATATAGAGGTCGAAAATTCAACAGGTAGGATTTTTACGGTAGGGCCGTGGTATAACTACCAGCGAATAAACCAGTTTGGAATATGGTTGTCGAATATCTTTGAACAGATTTTTAAGAACCAAGTATGTTTGTGTTTAGGGTTATTATAAAAGAATACTTTATGAAAAGCTTGGATATAATCCCAGTAATACATATTAAGAGTAACAGTGATATTACCCATAGGGACTTCAATTTGTTTTTCATTCATAGGAGAAAGACCCCATTTAGTGACAGATATAATCTATTTAATTATTAATTCTGAAAAGTCATAGACTTCGTCGATAGCAGAGTAGTCTTAATTTCAATGCTTCTTGTTTTTATTAGAATATTTTCATAATATGGCCGAGTCTTATATGACTCTCCAGGAAAGCATAGGTTCCTTGTTAAATATTTAACAATAATCTCTAGGGGTTATCCTGGTACTGTAGATCAGTAATACAAGAAATATAGTTTCTTTAATAGGAGCCTTTTCATGGGATATATCCTCATTGTGCTCTTTGCTACTTACCAAAGCATAAGTATCTTTATGCTTTTGTGCATCTATATATGCCCGTAATTGTTTATATAATGGACTATCAGTTGGAATATCTTTCAAGTTTATAGAAGATTTATCTTCTCTTGTTCCAGATATGGAAGCAATTGGTGAATTTATAAGGGTTCTATTTCCCAAACTTAGTAAGGGAAAATTATTGGATGATGATGTAGCACTGGATGGGGATGATCTTCCCCTTCCTCTTCCACATGATGTGGAGGATCTGCCTCAGCCACGTATATGCGACCATGGTTCCATCATATCTGCACATCATATTTATTTAGAATATATTCTTCCAAAAGTTTGAATGATAAAAACCATAGAATATCTTCTTTCATATCTTGGCATAGAGGAGCCAAGGCTTGCAATATCGCACATAAAGTTTCATCATCAACATAATTTGAATATGCATTCATTTTGCAGTTTAATAATAATCACTATGGTTTATATCTAAATAGGCGTATTCGTAAAATAAATCAGTAAGTTCAATAGTATCTATTACTCTGTCAAGAATTTTAGTTAAAATATCTTGACCTAAGGGTATAGCATACATAACAAATATTAGATATTCGTCGGAGAAGTATACTCGGATATAATGTATTTTATTCGGATAAATATTCACACGATAAAGAGTCGGGTAAAGAATTATCGATACCTTTTTTATATTGGATTTTAAAATCAAATAGGGCTAGCTAAGTCTTCTATCGACCAAACATTGTCTTAGAAACATCACGTATAAAATCTTTATTAAACATATATTTTACAGATTGAGCATCAGTTTTTATTAAAATCTTTTGGTTATATAAGTCATCTTGAAATTTTAATACATGTTTAACAATACATAGCATTTCATGGGCTACTGTTGTGTATTTGCGTTGAGCCTCTGTCCATTTTCCTTAGTGAAAGCGAATAATATATTCTATTTTATCATTGGGATTAATCTGTTTTAATATGCCACCATACCCTATGTTTGAGGTATCTATTTCTATTATTTTTGGCCATATTAGATTTGCCAGAGTTAAGGAAGGTAGAGTTTTAATTCGTTCCTTTATTGACTGAACTAACTTAGTTAAATTATCAGTCCAAGGTTGCTTATGATTCCTTTTTAATCGTTCATATAAGGGAGCTAGATCTTTTGAAATGTTTTTATAAAATAGAGAAATATAGTTTAAACTACCTAAAAATCTCTGAAGCATTGTTCTATTAGTTATGACATCAGAAAATTTTGATGCGAACTTGATAGATCGTTGAATTTGAATTATTTTTCTTTGGCAAATATTATCTCCTAAAAATCTAACATTAGTTTGAAATAAACTCATTTTAGATTTAGATATAACTAATCCATTTTGTGTCACAATTTTCTTTAAAATGTCAAGATGTTTGATATGTAATTAAACTGTTTTTGAATAGACTAATATGTCATCAATATAAACGATGATGAAATCCAAATATGGATTAAAAATCTCATTCATTATCTTTTGAAATTCAGAGGGTGCATTTTTAAACCAAATGACATTATATTCCATTCATACTGACTAAACGGAACATTGAATGTAGTTTTATTTGCCAATATCCTGATTTTAAATCAAACTTAGAAAATATATTGGCATCATATAATCTAGATAATAAATCCTTTTTATTTGGGATAGGATACCTAATCCATTTTAGCATTTTATTTAATGGTTTGTAATTTAATACTAACCTGGGCACTCCTCTTTCCTTTTCAGCTATATTATTAACATAGAAGGTTGTACAAGACCAGGGAGATTTAGATGGTTTTATTAATCCTTTTTGTAAGCGATTATCAATCTCCTTCTTATAAAATTCAACCATTTCAGTATTCATTTGACATGGTCTCAATTTTGTAGGATTATTTTCTTCGTTAAAGCCATCTTCGTAAGGAAGAGTGACAATATGCCTTTTCCGTTCCGAGAAGGCACTAGGGTGGTCGGCACATATGTCGACTGTTAATTGTTCAGAGATTAATTTAATTTTTTCTTGCATTTTAGGCGATTGTAATAGGTTATCAATATTAAGACTATATATTTCCGTTTGTAAGGAATTGATATGTTTCTGTTTCATTTTGAAAAGGGTATTTATATCCCTTGTTATTGGTTTCATTATAAAGTGAAAAGATATTTCTTTATTTTTATAAGTTGCTATAAATCCCTTCGAATCTATGTGTTTAAAAGGATAAAGGGTGTTTATAAAAGGAGTTTCAAGTATAATTGGAGGGTGTATTTGATTTTTTACTAGGAAAAAGAAATAAGGTATGCAAACTTTATTCTGACAAATATACGTATTAGATAATTTATACTTTATTTTTAAAGCATGTCCTGAAGCAGATTTAACTGCATGAGTTGTTTTTTCTAAATACCTGGAAGGGACTAATCCTTCCTGATTACAACTAACATCAGCACCACTATCTATCATAGTTGTGCTCTGGACTGTATATTCATTATTAACAAGTATTGTACATTTAATGTACCATCGGTGTGCTGTAACAACTTGCATAATTCCTAAATATGAAACTGTTTTATCATTATTATCTCCATCTGAGGTTTGATCATTATCAAATTCTTCTGAAGCTATTTCTTCAAGTATTTCTTTTCCTTTAGAATTATTCTGGAGGTTTTCTAAATGAGTAATCCTATTAGTGTCAATCAATTCTTGTTGCTGAAGAAATTTACTTTCTTCTTTAGCCTGTTGTATCTCTTATCTGAGATCTTCCAAAGAGGTGTTCCTACTAACAACATTATTTTTTGCTTCTAATCTAGAAAGTGCTTCTGTTAATGAGTAGGGTTTATTTTCAAGGGCTAGCTAAGTCTTCTATCGACTAGAAAGTGCTTCTGTTAATGAGTAGGGTTTATTTTCAAGATCGAATTTTGTTTTATTGGGTTTATCCAATTTGGTTTCTTTCTGAGTTCCTGCAGAAGCCATATTGATTGTTTTGGTCCGAGTTTCTTCATCTGAAATTTCTTTTAAGAGTTTAATTATATTTTCTGAATTTAACATGTTTATATCTAGATCCTGAAATTGTGTCTGCAATTTATAAAATTCATCTTGCTTGCAAGAACAATTTGTCTTGGTGCAGTTAATTTCACAATTATCTTTCTTTTCTGAAATACCTAGTGACTCATTTTCACTAGTTATTGATTCTTTATCAATATCTATTTTAGAGATATATTCTGAATCAGATGCTGAGGTGTATAATAAATTATAAACCTTTTCATAGGTCTCATCATCTAATTCTAGACCCTTTAATTTTTGTATGTTACAATTTGGAGCAATATGTCCATATTTACCACAGTTATAACATTTAATTTTTCTTAAATCTCTTTTAGAATAATTTTTATGATATTCTCTATTAGATTTTCTGTAATGGCACTTTTCTTCTCTTTTCTCCTTACTCCTATATGAGCGTGACTTCTTTCTATAAGATCTTTCCCTGTTATGAGATTTGTATTTTTTATGTGAAGATTTATGGGTAGAAGGTCCTGCTACTGCAAATTGAGTGCAGAAATCTCCTAAGTAAGATCTTTCCCTCCTACTCTTTTCTTTTAATTACTGAGTTAATCTAAGTTAATTACATAAATTTAATCCTTCTTGGGTATATGCGCCTATAAGCTGACCATAGGTTTGGGTATCATATTGAATTGAAGAATTATTACCTCTTAATTTATTACGGATTCTTTCAGCAAAATAAATGAGGAAGTCCATCTATAAACTTAGTCTTCCAATAAGCACTATTACTATAGGGTAGATCCATAACTCTACTGACAAAGGTGTCTTTATACCACCTAAATTCACCTAAATGTTTACATTTAAGTCCATTTAATAAAGTTCTTAAAGTTTCATTTTGATTGGTAAATCTACCATTAAAATGTTCTAGAATCGTTAAAATTAAGATATAGACTGCATCTTGTTGAGTATATTCTTGAGTTCAAGAAGTTCCTTATATCATTTCTGTTTTAATTTCCTTTTTAATTGCACTCGTGATAGTTGTTTTAGCTTCAGCTGATAGGAAATTATCCCACCATCCTCTTAATTGACCTGTAAATCCTGCTACTATCATTTTACAAATAGTATGATCATCATTTCTATTTGTGGATTTACAAATAGTTGCATACATTAACATTCTATGTGGTCTGGTATATGATCATCATTTTATTTGTAGATTTACAAATATTTGCATACATTAGCATTCTATGTAAGACTTGTCTATTAGTCAAGCCGTCGAGATTCCATTCATATATTTGGTCTCCGCTGAATGCAATGTTAGATTGTATCCAATCCCTTTCTTCTATTAAGACATCTTGAGGGGTTTGGTGAGGATAGTAATAAGTTAACAGAAGTGGTTTAGAGTCATATTTTCCTCCTATATAAGATCTTTTTGAAGAATGATTATGATAGTTTTTATTATAACAGTTTGTAGGCATAGCATTTATCTGAAGATTATCGTCTTCACTTTGGTCTGGTTCGGATTCTTGAGCATCAACATTTAAGGGTTTAGCATTTAAGCAAGTGAATTTCTTTTCAAGAAGAGTCTCTAAATCAGATATCATTTTAGATTTAAACTCTTTCACTTCTATTGGTCTCTGCATATGAGGTGTTTGGGTTATTGTTTAAGAGGCAGAGGTAGAGTCATTATGACTTAAGGTTCTAACTATTTTAATTAGTTCATCTAATTTAGATTCTAAAGAACGGATATGTTCTCCTACGACTTTAAGGTATAAGCTTATATAATTATTTTGAGAATATAAATTATTTATTTCAGCCTTAGTTGTTGCTGCTATATCGTTATCAATAAAATTTTGAAAAGCTGAAAATATGAGACTTGTATTGTTAGGTAAAACAAAAGGGTTTTGCAGTGGATATATCGATTGTATTAGATTACCTTGGGAATCCTTAAAAGTTCTTTGTTTTAAAATTCTAACGTATAAGGGTAATTGTTTGGTTATAAACCAAGGGACAAAGAATAAAAAGTCATTACATTTTTTTACAATCATCATAAAATTCTTGTGATAATATGTCACGACCCAGCCCCATGGGTCGCGACTGGTACCCAGATAGGCACCCAAAAGCAAATGCAAAACCAAATTTCAAATCGATGATTTATTTTTACAAAAATTTTGGCAGAGATTCCCTTGTTTTTCTAACTATCCCACAGTAACCTGCATTCCAGAATGTACCAACAAAACCCAGACAGAACCAACAGAATATCATACATACATATGCGGGCCGACAAGGCCGCCATAGAGGGTAAAACCGCCCATCAAACACATTAAGCAGGTCAATTAAACAAACTGGGCACAACCCACATTCTTATGTATCCACAGCCCTCTAAATAGACTATCAGAATCATAAGACGGGACAGGGCCCCGTCATACCCAGAACTGACGTACAAAATGCAACGGACTAAAATATACATATATATACCAGAATGGGTTCCAGAGTAAAGGAGCACTTCAAACAGCAGGTGGATGTCCTAAGCTGGGGGATCAGCAAATCGCTCCTCAAATTACCCAGATGTTACAAATTCTTGCCACTTACAAATTACAAGGACATAGGAGTCTAGATTTTTGTCCAAATACCATAAGGATGCCGAAGAACTAGTACCAATCAAACATAAGCCCGGGTTGCAAGAATAGCGTTCTTTCAAGATTCATAACACAGCCCTCATTTAACTAAATCATGCCAAGGCAAATGGGAAGCTTATGGGAAGCTTTACATACCTTACACACGCTCCAAACGATTCAACCGCAATCCAACTTCAACCTATGCTTCAGGATGCCCAAAATCTACAAATAAGTCATAATAATGTTAAGCGATTGCCAAAAGCTTCTTTGGGCATCAAATTCTAACTTTACTTTTAATTTACAAAAATTTGGGCAGCATCTCCTGT
>DF365518.1:14751-25860 GCA_000787875.1 Solanum virginianum
CATAACGCCAAACACCCGGTGCGATAGACCGCTAGAGCCTGAGACTCCACCACGATCCTTGCCTCGACCTGTTAGCTCTGGCGTACCTTGGCCCATAGGGCGCATAGCTACTGAGGCTACAGATGGGCCACCGATTGATTTGGTAAGCTGAGCTGACCCACCTGTGCCACCTATCACTAGACAGTCCCTAATATGATGGCCTTGACGACCACACCCAAAACAAGCACCGGCGGCCCGAAGGCAGTCCCCGAAGGGTTGCCCTCCACAATAAGAACACTGAGGTCTAGGTGGTCCTATCTAACTACTAGATCTCGAACCTACGCTCGAATAACCTACCCCCTCCGACCTCCTGCTAGTGAACTGCGGGGGCGTGCCCCGTACTGATCGGGAAAAATCTCTACCCTGCTGCTAGGGTTGTCTATCTCGATAGTCCCCTACATACTCAGATGATCTGGACCTCTTGAGCTGACCTCTATCATCTCCTCTATCAATCTGGCATCCTCTGTCTATCTCGATAGTCCCCTACATACTCAGATGATCTGGACCTCTTGAGCTGACCTCTATCATCTCCTCTATCAATCTGGCATCCTCTGCGCCGATCCTCCATGCCCTGGGCATGGGCCTAAATGCGTGTAATGTCCATACTGAGTTGAGCAGCCATTACTAAATAACGATCAATATAATACGAGTCCAGTCCTACTATGTAGCGATACAATTGGTTCATCATACTGACAACATGTGCAGGTGCATACCGGTCCAATGAATCAAATTCTAAGCTGTATTCTCGAACCGACTGGCCCCACTATCTTAGCATAAAAAATCTATCCTCCCTAGCACGTCTGACCTCTAGGGGTAGAAAGTGAGCCAAGAATGCCTCAGTGAATTCGCCCCAACCGACTGGAGGGGTACTTTCGCCCCGAGACAGCATCCAAGACTCGTACCAGTTAGCTGCTGCATCATGTAGTTGGTATGATGCCAACTCTACTGATTCAGTCTCGGATGCACCGATCAACCGCAATGTTCACTGCATCTGGCGTACGAATTCATGGGGGTCCTCTGAAGGTTTGGACCCAAAGAACTCTGGTGATCATATGCTCGGAAATCACGAGCCCGTGAGCTATCACGGCGAGCTGCCTGATCGCTGCCTACCCCCTGTCTATGGGCCTGGCCGGCCGCTAGCTGAGTCAACAACTGCTATCACGGCGAGCTGCCTGATCGCTGCCTACCCCCTGTCTATGGGCCTGGCCTGCCGCTAGCTGAGTCAACAACTGCACCGCCTCCCATAGTTCCCCAATCTCTACGCCCTGCTGGGAGGCTGGAGGTTCTGACACTCGAACCTCAGGAGTTGTCGGGGTATTTGAACTGGCTGTCGTGGTTACAATATCTGGCTCCGTCTGAGCGCGAGCCCTAGTAGTTCCCTAACCTCGTTAGGCCCCACCTACTGCTGTAGGCCTGCCCCTCTGGGCAGCTGGTGTCTTCTTCGGAGGAATATCTGAAAACAAAATATTTTGTCAGCTAGGAGTTATCCTACTAATACAGCTCTAGCGCACGATCTAAGAAACAAAATATTTAGTCAGAAAGGGGTCATCCTACTAACATAGCTCTATCGCATAATCTAAGATCAGAAAGACAGAATAACATCTTAAATGTCCAGTAGCCTCCTGTTTATAGGTGTGGTGCATAACACACCGATAAACAAGACTCTACTAGACATGATCTGTGGACTCTCCAAGAACGAATTGCTCTGATACCACTTCTGTCACGACCCAGCCCCGTGGGTCGCGACTGGTGCCTAGATAGGCACCCAAAAGCAAACGCAAAACCAAATTTCAAATCGATGATTTATTTTTATAAAAATTTTGGCAGAGTTTCCCTTGTTTTTCTAACTATCCCACAATAACCTGCATTCCAGAATGTACCAACAGAACCCAGATAGAACTAACAGAATATCAAACGTATATATGCAAGCCGACAAGGGCATCATAGCGGGTAAAACCACCCGTCAAACACATTAAGCAGGTCAATTAAACAAACTGGGCACAACCCACATACTTATGTATCCACAGACCTCTAAACAGACTATCAGAATCATAAGATGGGACAGGGCCCCGTCATACCCAAAACTGACGTACAAAATGCAGCAGACTAAAAAATATATATATATATACCAGAATTGGGACAGGGCCCCATCATACCTAGAACTGACGTACAAAATGCAATGGACTAAAATATACATATATATACCAGAATGGGCTCCGAAGTAAGGGAGTACTTCAAACAGCAGGTAGATGTCCTAAGCTGGGGGATCAGTAAATCGCTCGTCAATACCAAAACATAAGGTGTATATCCAAAGTCACAAAATGTTTACTTCCCAAAATATAAAGCATGCATAGGACAGAGGAAATATGGACGCCCACAGATCGATGGCGCCCTAACACGACATAACACCAGAAGGTTGTAAAATCTCCTAATCCCCATCGCATATCATAATACAGCATAACGCCAAACACCGCATACGCCCAATCATAGCATAATGCAAATCAAAAGCGAAACTCAGCCCTCAAGCGAGGAGCTCGGTGAACCATAAACATGACATAACACCGGATCCATAAACACGATATAACATCAGAGTACATTAGCATGCGTATAACAACAACCGACTCAAAAATCGGTGAACGATATGCCTAGATAGGCACCCAAAAGCAAATATCATAATAGGTACTAGCAGAGTAGTGAGTAATCATATGCATAAAAATTATTATCAAAAGTTCAAAAGATAAGTAAAATATTCATATCCCAAAATCAAACAAGATTTATTCTAAATTTTGTCAAAGTTGCCAAAATCATATAAATAGGTGTCACGGGTCCCACAGCCGATGGAAAACTCAAACTAGCCCAACTTAAGAAGAACATATTTATTTTAGAACATACAAACTTTTACGATGTATTTTAAAACAGTTTCAAGGCAATCCGAACTTCCTATCCAAAATTACGGACCTTTATCATTTTAAAGCCAAGAAAGTATAAGTTCCTTCAAATTACCCAGATGTTACAAATTCTTGCCACTTACAAATCACAAGGACATAGGAGTTTAGATTTTTGGCCAAATATGATAAGGATGCCGAAGAACTAGTAACAATCAAATATAAGCCAGGGTTGCAAGAATAGTGTTCTTTCAAGATTCATAACACAGCCCTCGTTTAACTAAATCATGCCAAGGCAAATGGGAAGCTTTACATACCTTACATATGCTCCAAATGATTCAACCGCAATCCAACTCCAACCTATGCTTCAAGATGCCCAAAATCTACAAATAAGTCATAATAATATTAAGCGATTGCCAAAAACTTCTTTGGGCATCAAATTCTAACTTTACTTTTAATTTACAAAAATTTGGACAGCATCTCCTCTTAAAATAAACCACTCCGAGAATCCATCTCAGCCCACTCAATCAACAACAACCACAACAATAACACAACCACACCCATAATTAATTAAATGACAAAAATAAAATAATAGCTCTATGTAGCATCCTTTAGTCACACCTTCAATACTGGACAGCATACCAATATACATATTTAGGGAATTTCCAATCATTCCTTTGCTCTACAATAATCATATCATATCAATCAAGCACTAATTCATAGTTTCAACACAACACAACACTACATAACTTACACCATACCACACGGCCTCCCCTTAAGCACACACAATTCACTTCCAACCTTCAATATTCTAAGATTTTCCTTTAATTTAACATACTATAACATACATACAACCTTTATAACACATAAAACAAGATTAAATCTTACCTTTTGGCTTCAACTCCACAATTGAGCTAGAGTTTCAAAAATGGAGAAAGAGATGCTTTCTTGTTCTAACAACCCCTTCAAGCTACCTACGGGACCCAATATAGTAGGTTTGTACTATAAAAATAATTTTAGAATGGAAGAAATTGAATTTCAAAATTACCAGGTGATGGCCGAAACCTCTCTATTTTTGGTTTCTTATTTGGTTCTTAAGTGCAGATGCCAAAATGATAAGGAAAACATTTTCTTACATACTTATATATATAATGTATACATATAGATAATTCTTGCCAAGCCACATGGCCCACTCCACACGTGCACCTTTGAGATTTCCCCAAAATTCTTAGGTCAGCACCACTTAAGTCCCCAAGGGCCCAAAGTTCTAAAAATTACTCTTTTGGTCCCAAACTTTTTTCTAATAAATCCAATTAAGGACATTCGGGTTCTAACATAATATTTGTCAGCACCACTTAAGTCCCCAAGGGCCTAAAGTTCTAAAAATTACTCTTTTGGTCCCAAACTTTTTCTAATCAATCTAATTAAGGACATACGGGTTCTAACATCCTCCCCTCTTAGAACATTCGTCCCCGAATGTTAAACTAGCCTTACGAGACATGTAATCAATGGTTCGGGTTCTAACATAATATTTCTAAATCTTTAGTGCTATAAGCATTAAAAAATCATTTACAGAATTTTTTCCATTGAGGCTTATGAAATTCATTTTTAATATATTTTCAAGCCAGGAATCCTGCACTGAAATCTATAGTTAAATCTATCATTTAAGTTGAATTTCTATCTTCCCTATTAGGGTCAAAATCCATCTTTTATAAGGTTGGATCTAAATTAGACAACCTATCTGTTGCCTGAACTATATTAGGTTTTGGATCAATTTTTATTCAATCGACTATATTATTACTAATTCGATCGCTTCGCGTATGAATTGATAAGGGTTTATTCCTAGACGGGCCATACTGAGGAGTATCTTTCTTAGGTGCTAGGGGCGAGATATGTTGAATAGATGGTAAGGACGTATATTCCGAAAAAGAATTCCTACTATAAGTAGGTAAAAGATTATTATCCGAAAATTGTATACAAACCTTTCCATCTGGGTTTTGAGTAATGCGAGAATATTCTCGATTAGTTAAGTTATTTGTTATATGGTTATCATCAATTACTGACTCTAAAATCCAAGTTGTTGGAAAATTTATTTTCTCCCACCTAACCGATCTTCTAGTGGTGATTTTAGATTTTGTAAAATTAGTTTCAAAAATAACTGTTTTATCAGGAGGTGTATATTCTAGTTTTGCCTTCGGATTTAAAGTTGATAATAATTTAAAATAAATTCTATAAGAAAGACAAATAAGTTCAGATCCGGGTGCATAGTTATATCCATGCGTCTTTACGTTTAATGTTAAAGCATCAATAATATTTTTATCTGATAAAGATAAGTTCAAATTAGGTTTAGTGTTAAAATAAACTAGTTCATATACTAGAGTAGATTCTATATATCCTATTAATAATTGTTGAAAATTAAAATTTCTTGCGTCTCTGAGGGTTGCGAGAAATGTTTCTGATAATCCTTTAAGAGTTAATGGCTTAAATACAATTTGTACCATACCTACATGCATAAATTTATATTTGTGTTTATAAAGATCAATATCTCATTTATTTAATAAATGTATTATTTGTTCATCAGAATTAAGGGCCAAAGAATGCTCAGTTGTTTTTATTAACTGTTTAGACAAAAATTTATATTTCCATCCATAATTGTGAATGTTGTTAACCTTTATAGTATGTATAGTCCATTTATTTAATAAGTCTAAGTCCTGAGGTATATCTACCTCTTCTAATTTAGTAGCTTGTATACTAGATTCAACAATATCCATTTTAACTCAATCATATCTATGTCAAGTTCTATAGTAAAACACTGTATATACCTTAAAGGTTCCTTGGGTCCTTCTCTCTAGTTTAAATAAAGACAGTTTGTTGATATTCCGGTGAGTGTTCTTATATCTAAAGAGAAACAACTCAAGCACTAATTCATAGTTTCAACACAACACAAAGTAAAAGTTAAGTCAGTACAGTCAATAGTTAAATAAATTTCTTATTTGTTTGTTAATCTCTCAAGGTTAAGTGGTAACAGACGAGACTGGTCTCTCTGATTATTGACCGGACTACCACCAGCCAATAGACGAGACTAGTCCCTCTGATTGTTGAGCGGACTACCGCCAGCCATGTGGAGATCCTGTCGATCTGGTATTAGAGCCAAGGAACCTTTAGGGTATATACAGTGTTTTACTCTAGAACTTGACATAGATATGATTGAGTTAAAATTAATATTGTCGAATCTAGTATAAATGCTACTAAATTAGAAGAGGTAGATGTACCTCAAGACTTAGACTTATAAAATAAATGGATTATACCTACTATAAATGTTAACAAAATTTAGAATTATGGATGGAAAGATAAATTTTCATCTAAACAGTTAATAAAAATGACTGAGCAATCTCTAGCCCTTAATTCTGATGAACAAATAATACGTTTATTAAATAAATGAGATATTGATCTTTATAAACACAAATATAAATTTATACATATAGGCATGGTACAAATTGCATTTAAGCCATTAACCCTTAAAGGATTACCAGAAACATTTCTCGCAGCCCTAAGAGACACAAGAAATTTTAATTTTTGACAATCATTAACAGGATCTATAGAATCTATTATAGCAAGCATATGGACCAGTTTATTTTAACACTAAACCTAATTTGAACTTATCTTTATCAGATAAAAATATTATTGATATTTTAACATTAAATGTAAAGACGCATGGATATAACTATGCACCCGGATCTAAACTTATTAGTCTTTCTTATAGAATTTATTTTAAATTATTATCAACTTTAAATCTGAAGGCAAAACAAGATTATACGCCACCCGATGAAACAATTATTTTAAAACTAATTTTACAAAATCTAAAATCACCTCTAGAAGATCAGTTAGGTGGGAGAAAATAAATTTTCCAACAACTTAGATTTTAGAGTCAGTTGTCACGACTCGAAATTCAGGCATGATGACACTCACCTAACCCACTAAGGCAAGTCAGCCTAACACCTGCTAATTCAAACATAACAATAATTGCGGAAGATGAATAGACTAATAGGACAAAATAATCCGGAAGCTCGATCCTGTAATGTGTTAGAACCTATATTTTGTACATTGGGATAATTAGGAAAATTTAGGACCAAAGTGGTATTATTAAAAAGTTTGGGACCAGAGTAGAATTATTAGAAGTTGGAAATCTTGAAGTGATAAGGTGGGACCCACTTAGTTTGTGTTGGATTTTAATTGGACCAAGTGTGGAGTGGGCCATGCACACTTGGCCAAGACTTGTGGTACATCTACATATTTATAAGATGATCTTCATTATCTTTCATTTTATACTTAGAAAGACTTAGAAAATAAGAGCAAAGTTGAAGAACATAGCCAAGGAGTCTCGGCCTGTCATGACCCAACCCCGTGGGCCGAGACTAGTGCCCAAAGTGGGCACCTAAACACAATCACAAAGCCGAATTTCAAATAGATGACTTATGTTCACAAAAATTTTGGCAAAGTTTCTTTTGTTTTATATACTAACCCAAAATAACCCTGTACTCAGAAAAATTCTAACAGATGAAATGCAGAATAAATAGAATATCATATACATATAGAATGGCCGACAAGGCCATAATGGCGGGTAAACCGCTTAACATACACATCCTACATGTCTTCATTTAGATCATTAAAACCTTTGAAAATGGGGCTTTGACACCCTATATGGAATCTATAACTTCTATCCATGTCTTATATCTAATCATATCCACTGGGCACAACCCACATATATACGCATCTACAGACCGCTAATCCGACTGAAAGAATCATAGGACGGGATAGGGCCTCATGGTACCCTTGAGTAAACATGTATGCACAATAACAAAGAATGTATATGCCAAAAACAGGCGGGAGAGTAGGGGAGCACTTCAAACGGTAGAAGGAGGTCCTAAGCTGATGGGTCAGTAACTGCTCGTCAGTACCTGCAGGCATGAAACACAGCCCCCGAAAAATGGGAGGTCAGTAAGAAATACGTACCAAGTATGTAAAGCAGAATATACAAAATATAAATCAAAGTAACAACTGAAGCAAAATTATAGTAAACTGGCGCATATCCAAAACATCCAAAATACTCACTTTCCAAGATACCAGATGCATATCCAAAATATCAAAATACTCACTTTCTAAAATATACAGAGTATGAACTGAGGGTCGGTGCATATTCAAAACATCCAAAATACTCACTTTCCAGAATGCACAGAGTATGAACTGAGGAATAACTAAAACAAAAGTACAAAAATCAAGTGCATATCCAAAAATATCAAAATATCTACTTTCAAGATTCCAATCATGTATAGGCACAAGAAATATGGTCTCCCGCCCGTCAATGGCGCCATAACACCAGAAAGTTGCAAAATCTCTGAATTCCTGTCACATATCAAATACAGGATAGGTGAGCCAGGCGCTACGTATCGTGGTCCCCATACTCACCCAGCCCATACCATAACTAGAAATAGAATAAATGAGTCAGGTGCTACGTATTGCCGTCCCTGCACTCACCCAACCACAACATAATGCGCAAGTGAGCCAGGTGTTACGTATTGCCATATCCCTGTACTCTCGGGCCAGTGAGCCAGGTGTTACGTAATGCCATATCCCTATACTAACATATCATACATCACAACACAAAAATAGCATAAGTGAGTAGGGCGCTACATTCCACCATACCCATACTTACCCATCGTAGCATAGCACCCAACACCACATAACAGACAAGTGAGTCAGGCGCTAAGTACCGCCATCCCAGTACTCACTGCCCAAATCCAACATAACTTCGGAGTGTATCAAAATTCGCGCGATAATTAACCAGCCTGGAAACCGATGAACGATATCAATACCAAAATCGCATAAAGGGCGGTGCAGGACCAATGATAGGTGGGAACCCGAACTAGCCCAGCTTACGGAGGACGTACTCATCCTAAATCATACAAACTCCTACGAGGCATTTTAAAATGGTTTTTGAGGCAATCTGAGCTTCCTATCAAAAGTTACGGACATTTAGAGTTTAAAATCAAGATAGAATCAATTCTTTCAAAAATTACTCAAATTTCACATATTCTTACAACTTACAAATTTCAAAAACATAGGAATCAAGATTTGACAAAATATCATAAGAATACCAAGGAACAAATACGGATCATACACAAGCTCAGATTGCGAGAGTAAAGTTCCCTCGAGACTCGTACCATAGCCTATTTTTAGCTAATACATGCCAAAAGGAAAGGTTGTTTTACATACCTCAAACGTCCTTCAATCCAAATGCAAACTCAATCCAACTGATGCTTCAGGACATCCAAAGTCTATTAATAATTCATAACAAGGCCACACAATTAGCTAAGGATTTCTTGGCATTAAATTCCAAATTTGTCCTTAATTCTATGAAACATTCGGTAGCATTTCCCCTTAAAATAAGCCACCCCGAGAATCTATCTCAGCTCAATCAATCAACAACAACAATAACAACAACCCAACAATATCAAGAATCAATTCCAATGTCAATATAACAACAATAACTTCAATTATCATCATTTGATCAAAATTATAAAATCGGATAGCATACCAACATTTACATAAAGATGATTTCCATCCATTTCTTCACCCTATAATCTCATCATTTAATCACAATTACAAAATCGGACAACAAACCAACACTTACATAAAGATGATTTCCATCCATTTCTTCACTCTATAATAATTATATCATGCCAACTAAGCATCAATTCATCTGTTGGAACCCGTATATTGGTGTTTTGGAACCGTTGCGAACTTTGGGAGCAATATTTTTTTCGAGAAATTTGATATTTAAGTGCATTCTTGAAGTGGTTGAGGATTTAAGTTGGAATTTTTGTATAAGTATGTGTGTATAAACTTGTGGATATCTATACGTACATGTGTAAAAAAATCAAGAAATGTCTAGAACATTAAGGGTGGCAACTTTAGATTGGTTCAATTGGCATGTGGGACCAAGAAATCTCTACATCCTTCCCCTCAAACCACATGTTATAAGTTTTTTTTATGATATATGTTGGTAATACAAGAGTAATACAAAATTCTTGAAAATGCATAAAAATCAAGAAATGTCTAGAACTTTAAGGGTGGCAACTTTAGATTGGTTCAATTGGAATAAAGAAAAAAAATTGAAGAAGCTGGGTACTGTTCGGATAAACAGTACCACACCCCACAATTCATTTTTCTTTGATTCTCTGGCTATTTGACGCTACAACCCTAGTATATGGGGTCCCCCAAGTAGCGTGAATGTATTGGTTTATCGAGAAAACACTTAGAAATTCAGGTACTGAAAGAAAAAAAATTGAAGAAGCTGGGTACTGTTCGGATGAACAGTACCACACCCTATAATTCATTTATCTTCGAGTCTCTTGCTATTTGATGCTACAAGCCTAGTCTATGGGTTCCCCCAAGTAGCTTGAAAGCGTTGGTTTGTCGAGAAAATACTTGGAAATTTGGATTTGAAGGTTTGGAGCTCTTGAAAGGATTTTTGAGGTATGTAATTTCTATATTGTTTTGGACCAATATTTAAATGGTTTGTATGTAATCTTGAAGAATTTGGTCGAAGTGGGTTATGCATAAGTATTGTAATGTTGCTTTTTGAAGTTGGGAGCTCGCGTTGGGCGTTTGAATGATGTAATATAATCCTTGGAACATATAGGAGTGTTTAAATGAGGTTAGTATGTATTAATCTCGTATGCCGTCTTCTGCTTGAAAAAAAACTGACGTACAGGGTAGCGGACCCCAGCCTAGGACTTGATATTGCGGATTACAAGAATGTGAAATGTTGTGTTTTGGCGTTTTAAGGTTCCGTTTGACGTTTGAATGTTATAAATGGACTTTTGGAGCTTGTAGAAGTATTTGAATATGTTGAGTATATGTATAATGTATTACTGACCCTATTTTTCAGTTTGGTAAGGAGTAAGGTTTGCTAGCGAAATAATGAAGTCTTGGGGGTTGAAATGGCTTCTCGTTACTTTATGATTGTTCTTGTTGTTGTTGTTGGTTAAATGGGGTCAAGTTGGAACCCCAGGATGGCCTAAATTAAGGGGTTATGCTTTCAAACTTTCTATAAGATTTTAGAATAAAGCAGAGAAGTTAAAGTTTGTAATAAAATACTAACTTTGACATTATTGCGATAATT
>DF365517.1:0-18850 GCA_000787875.1 Solanum virginianum
AAATCCAGTGTTTCATGAGAGAACTAAGCACATAGAAATAGATTGCCACTTTATCCGAGAGAAGATTCAGAAAGGGCTGATCAAGACATTGTATGTCAACACTAAAGATCAACAGGCAGATTTGCTCACTAAGGCCTTGGAAAGAACACAACATGAGTTCTTGATGAGCAAGTTGGGAGTATTGAATCTCTTCAATACATCCAACTTGAGGGGGCGTATTGAGATTAATTAGCTAATTAGTTAGAAGTTGTAATTAGCTGATTAGTTAGAATAGTTAGTTAGAAGTTAGTTACACAATTAATTAGTTGGTTAATTGTTAAGTGTGGTTTGGAATCACACGTGTGAAAGTGCACATTGTTAGAGTGAGGACCATTGTATATACATATACATATACTTGTACAGATAGAGAATGAAGTGAAATAATACAACAGTTCCATCTTCTTCTCCAAGGCAAAATCCTTTTTGTGTATTCACTCTCCCTTCAAATTGTCTTCACTAACTTCGTTTTCATGGTATCAGTAAATTGTCTTCACTGACTTCGTTTTCACGGATCCTCCAAAAATAGTGTATTTTTGAAGGATCCAACACAGATGCGGAACATTTTTGGAGAGTCCAATCAACTTATTACACAGATATACCCTCAGCACAAAGAACAATAAAAACAAGGCAGAAACAACAGCAAGATAAGGATCAATTAAACATCTTAAAATGAAAAAAGGTGAAGTCTTTACAAGGTACCTCCAGCAGGAAATCAACATGACCAGGCAAACTAGGTTCTTGGCCAGGAAAATAAGGGTACTTTTCTGCAGCCTAACAAATTTCAAGAAACATCCATTAATTCCTCATACTTCCAATTTAACATAATCTTGCCACTTCTCCACAACAACAACAAGAAGATATCCAGTGGCATCTACCCTGTCTTGTAGAGACAGAGAGGCTACAATTTGAGAAGGGAAAAACAAAAAAAGGTATAAAATCTTGTGGGGTTTTAGAATTAGAGGTATTTACCTCTTGTGGTGATGCCCAGACATGTAAGTGTGAGTCAATGACCTTGGTCTTTATCTGTGGCTTTCCCTCACTAGCAGCCATTGGAGTAAATAAGGGTCTTAATCTTGAATGTTTTCTTGGAATAGAAACAAAAGGCAATGGCCAATTGAAGCTAGAAGAAGGAAATGGAGTACATGTCAATGGCTTTAGTGAGTCTCTCACTGTTACCACCATTTTTGTTGTTACTTCTGGTCCTCAGTCCAAAGGGAAGCCACAAAAGATGCATTAATTATATTGATTTATATATACAACATTTTCTAAAGTTTCAGCGCATTGGTGTCGTGGTGTAGTTGGTTATCACGTCAGTCTAACACACTGAAGGTCTCCGGTTCGAGTCCGGGCGACGCCATTTTTGTCGGTTTTTTTTTGGGTTGCAAAGGAAAGCTTTACTTAGAACAAATTTTAGGTGGCTATAAAATACAAATAATCTGCTTTAACTTTTTCACAAAACAAAGTTTGGTGTTTGGTTTGATTTTTTTGATTTCAAAGTAATAAGTTTGTTGAGGACATATATATCTTAAATTTTTAATTAGTGTTGCACATGTAGTGAAAAATCAATGCGAGCACAGTTGTCTTCCAAGGTAAAAATGATCATCTTCAATTGTTGTTGCGCATGAGCTTAAGATAAATATATAGTATGTTGAATTTTGAAGAGAAGCTTTCTTGATATTTAGAGAAAAAATTTGTGTTTGAAATGAATTTTAATGTGAGGCAAAAATAGGATAAGTAAAGATCATCAAAGTAATACATTTTTTTTACAAAATTACAGAAATACACAACTTATGTTTACATAATTTTATATAATCTCAATTTTTTTTAAAATTATAAAAATCCTTAAATGACACAAAATTGTAACACATATTGATACAAATTAGAATCCCTACGTCTCCATGTATCATAGTCAAAATCTCTTAATGTTTCTACCTTTTCGATTTGTATCACTAGTTTCTTTTTTGTATCAACAAGAAGGGAATTTTGGTAATTTTGAAAAAAATTTGATATTAGTTAGAATAAGCTCCAAAAAGTATGAGATTTGTGTAAGTTATACTAAAATTTTATGGACTTGGACTTAGGATTTTAATAGTTGGGCTAAAATTCAAGCAGTGAGCTTGAAAATGGTAAAGTAAAAGACTTAAAGTTAATTTACATATATATATATATTATTCATACAAAATACATAAATAATTATAAAATTTATATGTATAATTTATCGATTCCGTTTGATTATTTTGCGATTCTTTTTAGTACAATCAAAATCAAACTATTATTGGTTTTCAAAAATTAAAACCAAACTAAATATCTTTTTTTTACTCCGTTTGATTTGATTGTAGTTCGATCCGAAAAAAACCTCTTTATTTCCATGAGACAGTCGTAAAATTTACGTATACTCTATCTTTTTTAGACTTTACTCTATTTTCCACTTATTGAAAGATTTTTTTTAAAATAAAATTTCATTTTAGTTATATTCTACACGTAAGTAGGAAAAAATATTTTCTTAAAAGATATGTATATATTTAATACAAAATGAAAAAGAATATATTAAAAAAAAATTGGAAGCGGACAGCAGGGCAGTATTGTCACTACAAAAAAAAAACTTGCCTAAATCCGTCCATACCGAGAGGTTAAAGGCTCGTCATCTCCGTCGCACGCCTATCTTTTACCCTTCATTTCCACCAATCACTCCTCCTTCTCTCTCTCTTGCAGTTAACTCTCTGTACCGGAGAACGGCAACTATGGCAGCTACATTTGCTACAGTGGTGAGTTTCGTTAACCTCTCCAATTTGCAGCTCCGTTTTCAACTTATTGAGCTTCGTCGTTGAGTTTAACCGCTAATTCTTCTAAATTACACACATTATTTGAAATAGAACGGCGTTGTTGTTGTTGACTTACGTTTCTACTTTTACAGTCGAATTTAGGCTCACTCTCAATTCCAAGAGTTGGGAACCCTACATATGCTGCTTCTCCGAAGCTACTGAAATCTTCGTTCTCATCGTCGAGCTTCTTTGGTGGTTCGTTGCGTCTGGAAACTTCATCGAACCGTTCGGTTCTCAAAAAAACCGGCGGTTCTTCAGGTTCCATTGAGGCCGCGGCGCAGGTCTGTTCTCCGGCACTCGCTGAGCTAATTTAATACTGCTTGCCTTATTGTTTATGTATTTCTTCGTTTTTTCCCTGAATTTGAAGATTGAGTCAATATGCCTAGTGTTGAGTTAGGAAATGTGTTTTTCTACGTTTCTCTGAGGAATAGCCTTATCTGTTTAAAGTTCTAGAGCTGAAATCTCTTCAAGTTATATAGTTGAATGTTAGATGAATAAATTGGCCGCAGATGGCATTTGGTGCTGAGAGTTAATCTGTTGTCTAATTTTATGCGATAATAATTGTCTGGTTCTGATTTTAAGATGTCAAATTAGGTTTATATGTAGTATTAGTGATGCTAGAAGAGAATATGAACAATTTTTGGAATTTTTTTTTTTATCGAAGGTTGTGAAAAAGGAAAGTGTAGTTCTTCTGACTATTTGCGAGTTGAACAAGGACTTTTAATACTTGCGACTTTTGAAATTGGTATAAAAATAATATGATGTCAAATGTGTCCCAAAATGAAAAGAGTGTCATATAATACAGCGTCTTCTTTCGTTAAGTAGCAAAGTGAATTGTGGAAGTGGATTAAGCCTTTTGAACATGCTTAAAGTGATTGTGGTTCAGGATTCAGCAAACATGGTGTTATGCTGCCTTTTGTATGGGAATAATGTTCCATAGTTTGTTCATTACGTAGTTGAAGTTTTTAATCAGTCTGAATGTATTTTATTGAAATCCAGGTGGCGGAATTGCAATCCAAAGTGACACACAAAGTTTATTTTGATATTAGCATTGGGAATCCTGTTGGAAAGCTTGCTGGGCGAATTGTAATTGGATTATATGGTGATGATGTGCCACAGACAGCAGAAAATTTCCGTGCACTCTGCACAGGTTTTTTCGTAGATTTTATGTTACTCTCGTTATTGTTGTTGATACTCTTATTACTAATGCTGCTTTTGCTACTGCCTTTATTGTAGTTTTGGTTCTCGTTATCATTATTGCCTTTATCATCTGCCTTATTGCTTGAGCTTGCTGCATAAATTACTTTCTATCATTTTATGTTTTTCTTATAGTTTGGATTGATTTCTTCCGATCAGGTGAAAAGGGCTTTGGCTACAAGGATTCTGCATTTCACCGTGTTATTAAAGATTTCATGATTCAAGGGGGTGATTTCGATAAGGGAAATGTAGGTGTCTCAATACGTGGTTTGCTCTTTTTCTATTTGTTCCTCTAACTGGCATTCTTGACACACACACACACACATTGTTCACCCAGTTCATTTTATTTTCCGTTGTACATTGGGTATGCTTTGGTATGCTAATTTTTTAGCCTTTTATTTTGCTTGTTTCACCTTGGACAAGATTTTGAATAAGAGAAATGCAAAACTCTGAATTGGTTCTTTGCCTAGTCTTGTCTCTTTTTCTGTGGTGGGTTTAGCCTTTATCTTTTGGATCTGCAATGGCTTCAATTTCTACCATGGAAAATCAGAGATGAGGAGGTTGTTTTTCAGTTCTGTATTTGTGAGATTTCCATTTACTTATATCAACATAAGATCTCTGTATCCTAAAATCATCAATTTTCATGCTATAAACTTTTTTTAATAATAAACTTGCATGATTTAACTTTGTTTGTTCTATGTTTTCTTAATATCTTCTTTGATCAGTAGTTTTTTTTTTTTTTATATTTGCACCGGGTGTCCAAGTCTCTTTGAGCCCTGACTAATCCCGGGGATGCATAGGCCCTTGGCAAGGAGTTTTCCACAAGTGCACCACGGTTAATTCAGGTTTTACCTAGTCCGATGGCCCTCAGAAATTGTTTGCACCCAGTGGGGTTTGAACTTGAGACCTTGAAAGGGAGCAAACCCCAAGGCTCAAGTCAATTGCCACCAGGCCAACCCCTGAGGGTTCTTCTTTAATCAGTAGTTAAATGAGTGAAAGAGTCCATGAGATAAAATGCTCTGTGGAATATGTACTTCCGGCATATTTGATGGTTCTGTACTGGTCAAGTGGAATGTGTTATTCCACACAACTCGACTGTTCTAATTTTTACTATGAATAGATTAATTGAAGATTTCTACTGTTCGCATTCATAATTAGGAAAATTTTCACTTGCTATTTCTGCACATTGTAATCTTTCCCCTACGCATTGGATTTTTGTTTTTTATGCAGGGAACCGGTGGTAAAAGCATATATGGACGTACCTTTAAGGATGAAAACTTCAAGTGTAAGTTGGATTTTCTTCTTTTAGCTTCAAGTTCCTCCTTATGGTTAAGGGCACTTGGTTCCTTGGGTTCAGATGGTGTACAATGTTCTTTTGTGATGAAAATCTGTGTGTAATTGCAGTGGTTCATACTGGACCTGGGATTGTTAGCATGGCTAATGCAGGCCCTAATACCAATGGAAGCCAATTCTTCATTTGCACTGTAAAGGTATGTGGAATGAGAAATCTGAATCAGCTGAATATCTTATCTGAATACTGGATGCAAAGCTGTGCTAAAAAAGTACTCTTATCATATTGCAAGGGATATATGAAACGAAAGAGAACTATATATACTCATGTTTGGTAGTTTGTTTGAGAAATCATTTAAGTTGCTCTTCATTCCTAGAAACAAGTAACCACTTGTTAACTTTCTTTCTTTCAGAATGTTCTCAGCTATCAGCATAACCCATGTTTTTGAGCTTGTAAATATTTAGTTCGAGCAACACTATTTGTCAAATTATTATTACTGTTTCTTTCATTGCGTTGTGATAAAAATGTCTCTGCTAGTTAATTATCATGCTTCAGCATATTTAGACTTTGCCCAAATCATACCAACTTAAACAGGAATAACGTTGAACATTTATACTTTGGAACATCTAAAAGTAAAAACAAATTAAGGAAACCGATTTATTAAATTTCAGCTGCTCATTTCAGCAATCATGTATTTGTTTTTCTCTCTCCTCTTACCGTTCCAAGGAAAGATATACATGGAAGTATATGAATTTGGGTATTTTCAGGACAAGTCAGTTAGCCAAGCATATTTCAACTATTACAGTTAGTCATTTCAGGATAATTCAGTTAATTTTAACTGTTACAGTTGGTCACTTCAGATACTTATTGTCTGACAACAAAATATCCTTCTTTAGAGCAAAGTCTATTTGAGTAGTATGTTTTAGATGCCATATTGTAGAAAATGGAATTACTTCTAGTCATTTTTTAACTCAATGTGATATTGGATGAATTTATATTTTGGTGCATTGCAGACCCCTTGGCTGGATCAAAGGCATGTTGTGTTCGGGCAAGTTTTAGAAGGCATGGACATTGTGAAATTGATCGAGTCTCAGGAGACCGATAGGGGTGACCGTCCAAGGAAGAGGGTTGTCATCAGTGACTGCGGTGAGCTACCTGTAGCATAAGGTGGAAATACAAATGTTCAGCACCTTATCTTTGCACACAATGGATATTGTGAGATATAGAGGATATTCAGTAGTGAGTTTTCATCCAAAACCCAAGGCTTTTTTCCTGTTCGTTGTCTGGGTCTGGGATTAAAAATTCTTGCTAGCAGTGAGTACGATGTTTTCCTGTTAACCTGGATGTACGCAACTTCAGTTAACCTTGAATATTGATGGATGGTAACAGACTATTGTGCTTTTATATGACTATGGATTTGCATTACATTTGTCTTGATCAATGTGAAAGTAGGTTAGCTTATATTTTGGATTGCATTTGTCCTGAAAGATGAGCCATACTATTAACAATATAACAGTAGTAAGTCATTTTGGTCTTCGTTATGTGGCGAAGCAGTTCCTGTGTCTGAACAATCAGAACTTATCCAACGGACTGCAGCGGGCATGTATCAGATAGCTCCATTTTGTTAAAGAAATGTGGCAAATCCAGTTGCCTGCTTGCTGCTTCGAGGTTGAGGTATAGTTTCATGCTTTTACTGTATTCAATGATTCCGATTTTGAAAATATTATACTGACAATTAGAGAACTTGTTATATCTTTTATATGCTAGCTGAGTTCACAAACTGGATAAGCACTGATGACTTGATTTCCATGAGCATAGAGTGTTTCTATATTCAATTACCGAAAGGTAAAGAGTAGTTTCCTATCATACAACATCCCAAGGGATTTGGTGTAGCAGTGGGAATGCAACTTATCGCTAGTGGTAAGAGCACTTTGGGATGTGTATGTTAGGCCTGGGTTCAAATCTTGCCATAGATAAAAGCCGGATACTCGAGGAAAGAAGGATAGAGGGGCGTCCCATTATTTACTGAATTTCGAATTGTACACTACTCACTCTCCAAATGCAAGGAAGGAATAAGGTTTTTATCATTCCACAAATGAGTAGAATCCAATCTTCAAAAATATTTCCTAAATTATTGTTATTTTGGAAATTTCATTCTTATGCACTCTTTCAAGGGTGGCTGCTTCTAGGCAAACCTCCTGCCTGTCTCTGCACCCCTACCTCCTTTAGCACTGAGCGGTCATTTAGGGGCTTTAGCTGGTGATCCGGGCTCTTTCCCTCTCGACGATGAAGCTTAACCTAGTTGAATGCGTGGCAAGATGTTTGAGATAACTTGATTGAGAAGTGCGTGAGAGATGAAACCGCATTGAAAGGGCATGTTTTTCAACCTATTGCACCAAAAGGGCATGTCCCAAATAACACATACCACTACGATTTGTTGTGTGGTTTGCTATGTTCCTTTGAGGACCTTTCATATTAACTTCTTTGGGAACTTATTTTTGCGATCTAGTGATTAGTTGGTTTTATTACTGCGCTATCACGGGAGTTAATATCATTGCAAAAATTTTAGGGTTGGGTTGGACGTGCAATAAGAATTATGATATAAAATTAAATTGATATGAAATTGAATTTTTATTTGGATTTCTTAAGGTATATATATCCTGGAAACAACTTCGAGATAGTGGTAAGGTCTGCGTATATTTTTCCTCATCAGACCTCACTGATGGGATTTTACTGGGTATGTTATTGTTGTTGTTGTTGTATTTCTTAAGGTGTATCCTTTCATTTTAATTTGTTTGTTTTATTTTGACTTGACACTGAATTTAAGAAATTGAAGAAAAGTTTTGAATCTTGTGGTCTTAAACTAAAAATACCAATGTATTAAAATGTCTTTTTAATTTGTGGTCTTAAATATGTCATGCAGGAAGTTGAAATTAAAGAGTTGATAAAAGGGAAAGAGACATTCTTTAGTTGATAAAAGGGAAAGAGACATTTTTTTTTTAAACGGACTAAGAAAGAAAGTACACAAACGGAAGTGAAATTAGATTTCTTGCACATCACCATCTCAATCAGTAAGAAGTGAAATTATAGTTAAATTAAGTACCAATACTAATATTTTCAAATATATTACAAAATAAGTAAAAATATAATATTTATTATTTTAATCAATTTTAAAGTTCTAATTTAGCATAGTGCTATTTTCGTCAATCAATCAAACTATATATATGAAGAATAAATTTGTAAAAAATAGCAATTGATGTTAAAATACAATTATGTCTATGTAAATAATATAAATAAATATTATATCTTAAATATATTATTATCTCTCGTATCCCTGATTTTTTTTTTCACTTGACATTAGGACTTGACGGGAGAACTTGTTTCGTAGAGGACAAAACAACAAATATTGTTTAAGTAGTATTTAACTCAATTTAAAATTTCTAAATTTTAGAATTCTTACCTAGTTGTAAACAAAGATTTTAATAACTAAAATGTTACGTAATTAATTTTAAAATTCTGAATATTAAAAAATTTGGATGTTTTACAATCTTTTTTTCCCCTATTATGTTAGAAGTTTTTTGAATATTTTTTTTATCAATTTTATTTTAGTAGAAAAAGGTTCTCCATATATGGATTTAACTGTAATAAGAAATTATTCTCTATTTAATTTTATTAGGTTTATTATGATCAATATTTAATATTATTAAAATAATAATACAATAATTAAAGAAAAATAAAGAAAAAATGATTGTCTAAAGTGGAATTTTTTATAAAGGGCAAAAAATTTAAATTTTTAATAGTGTTCATGCTCTTAATATAATATAAATAATCGTTCCAAAATAATTACATTTTAAAAAATTAAGTATAATAAAGTTGTTTCAATTTTTATCTTACTTAATAAATAGAAAGAAATACTAATATGACAAAACAAATATTAAACTAAAATCAAAGAGTAAATATAATTAATATTTCTCTTTAATAAAGACAAATATGCAAAGAAAGACATAACAAGTAAAATAGATCGCAGTTGTATGACATAATGCACTTAGGATGCGAATTTTTATATAAGATGCATGTCTTTAATACTTGTTCAATTTTTAAGAAAATTATGTGCCTATTTATAAACAAAGTTGAAGATTAAATGTTAGATGAGGCCAAATACTCCCTTAACCTATTTGTACTTGTCCATATTTGACTTGACATATCCCCTTAAAAATAATAATAAAAAGATAATTTTACTATATCACCTCTATAAATTATTAATTATTTAAATATTAAAAACTAAATAACAAGAAGACATGTAAAATGATAAATTACTTTTTGATTTTTTCAATTAGATAAGTATTACTCCGTTCATTCACTAATTTGATTTTCACTTAATTACTTGTCATTTTTGAGAAATCAAGGTAGGATAATTTTTTGTTCCTAATATGCCCTCAAATTATTGTCAATGAGTTAATGTTTTTGAAAAATATAGTGAGTGAATATGTTTGGAACCTATCACATAGGGATAAAATGGTGAATTTACTACTCCCTCCATCCCTCTTTATTTGTTCCTTATTGACTTGACATATGGAATAAGAAATAGTAAATGATAAAGCTAATTTACCAAATCATCTTTTGAATATAATAAATACAACATTTTAAAAAATATAATAAAAATATAATTATAATTAATGATAAGGATAAATTAAAAACAAAGAATAAATTATCTCTTGATTTCATATACTGAATAAATATTATCAGACATCAAAAAATAATATAGTGAAAAAATAAAAATCAACTATGAAAGTATGAGAGTTCTGTCAATGGGTAATCGATACTGTGTAATCGTATCGTATGTATGTATTGCCATGTGCTTCTTTTGGGTCATATCTAGTTTATTCTGTTAATGGATTTTTGAGATGAGGGTTCCCAGGAAACAGCCGTTCTACCTCTATGAGGTAGGGGTCAGGTCTACGTACATCCTACCCTTCCCAAACCTCACTTGTAGGATTCTACTGGGTATATTGTTGTTGTTGTAACCGTGAAAGTATGAGAGTAGAGAAATATGTATTATGCCAAAATAGTACTGTCCCACAAGTTGAGACAAATAGGCTGCTGCATTAAACAGTGTGTGTAAAATAGATGGCTAACAGAAAGTGGTCCATGTGTTGACACACAACTTGATGATTATGAGGGGATTGAATTAATGAGAGGATCTAATTGAGTCCAAATCTATATATACTTTCAAATAAATATTGATTATGATGGGATTGAATGAAAGGATGTAAATGATCATTCATTGCACATTATTAATATCCCTTTTAAGGTTTTTTTGGTTAGGGGGTTTTTCTGTCACTTTCTTGCTTTTTTTTTTTTTTATGTGGATTTGGCACAATCTTTAAACATGTGACTCTGTGGTTGAGGAGTAAGAAAATTGTCCCATTCCAAAGGTAAATGAGAGGCATATTGGACACTAAGATAAGACCATCCACTAGTGAACAATAATGTCATGTTCTATCTTGTATGAGTCAAAAATTAGGTGAGTGGATTTAGAATTTAAAATTAAATCAGTAATAATAAAATGTTATGTGAAATTTACATAAGTTTTTCTAAATATAGTGTTGATTGTTGATTAAAAGACATAAGTGAGCCAGAAATATAATCAGGTGAGTTTTTTTTCTTTAATAAAATGAGTGAATAAATGGTATAGTTAAATTTTTTGCGACTTGAATAAGAATCTATAATGCACTAGAATGCTTTTGTTGATGATTCTTTACTCTGACAACATCTAGGGTTTCTTAAACAATGTGATATCTCACGCCGGATCAATCCTAAACTCTAGTACGATTATATTTTTGACCTTTTTCGATTTTGAATTTGAGTCTCCAGAACAATATCTTAACTAGAGTATTAGCAAAAAAAAACCTAAAATTTATAACTAACTTGAAAAGAACAAAATTAAAAGAAAAAAGAAATCCAGAAGAAAATGAAGCATAAGTAAAAATTACAAGCTCATGCTTGTTATTTTGCACTTGCTAGACAAAATATCAAATAATATATGTTACTCCGTAAAGCATCATTATTGTTAAGTAGGATGTATAAGAATAATATTGAATATAATGTATTAGTAATGCTAATAGTAGTTATATTTGTATTAGTTACATTGAAATTATTTCTTAAAAAGTGTTTGATTTAGTGTGTTAAAAAACATGCATTGTATAATTTTTTTTTAAAAAAAATTATTTAAGAGTGGAATGAGGGAAAGCGGCTCGATCGACAAAAAAAAAAGAGTAGCCTCCCTAGAACCTGGCAAAGTCATTATCAATGAATTTCCGATCCCGTAAGGATTATAACACACAAGAAGACTCCTTACCTGTCTTAACCGCAAGTGCATTCGCTATTCGATTTCATCCTAAATCCCACCAATTCCAAAGTGTGTATCTCTTCTTTACTTTTAAGTGACAAGGGGGTGACAAAGAGTATACTTTCTTCTCTATGTCATCGTCTCATCAATGAGCGTAGATTAATAGTCAAGCCTACCCTTTTGTGCTTGTCAATCTGTATCCCATTCTTCAGGTATAGTTTTCTTTGATCACAGATCGACAAGTAATCCGTCCTTTCTCCCCCTTTCATCATAAGGTGACTTTCGCCTATCTATAAGGACAATTGGAATTGAAGGTCCTAGTTCTGTTAGAGTAAGAGCTCTTGCTGGAATGCCTTCACTATCAGATATTGCATCAAGAACTTCTATTGCATCAACTTACAAAAAAATATCCCACAAAAATGCAATAGAAAGCATGCAAAAAAATATTTGAGGGACAACTATGTCTTTAGTCATGCTAGTGCATAATCAAAACTTCCTACCTTGTTTCATGATGTCCCACTTATTAGTTATGCATATTAAATATCAGATAGAATGTACATAGATTGCAAAAGTATATCAAATTAAATGTTGATATTACACAAAATCAATTCATACATTATTTTTTAAAATACATCTTATCAAATGACCCAAATGACTAAGGAAAAAAACTTTGAAACTACGGTAGACAGTTGAAAAATGCCATTGCTTTTTGAATTTTTTTAGTTTGAAAATTTACTATGAATTAATTTTTAAGTACCTAGGTACTATTAAAAACTAAAAAGATTTATGGAGCAATTTGGCTCCAATTTTCTAGAAATATGCCCCAAATAAATGCCTAAAAAGTTGAGACTTACATCTAACGAATAGTTGAAAGATTGAAGTCTATGACTCACGATCTTTGCGCCCTATTAGTATGCTTTGATGCATTTTTAGCTAACATGTAAGTGAACATTTAAAAGGTTGGAATTTATGTCTCATGATAATTATGCTATATTAGTACGCTTCAGTGTGAACGTTTTCTAGAATTACGCCTCAAATGAATGCCTAAAAAGTTGAGACTTACATCTAAGCAAATATTCAAAAGGTTGGAGTTTATGCCTCATGATAATTGTGCTATATTAGTATGCTTCAGCGTGAAAAACGTTTTCTAGAATTACGCCTCAAATGAATGCCTAAAAAGTTGAGACTTACATCTAAGCAAATATTCAAAAGGTTGGAGTTTATGCCTCATGATAATTGTGCTATATTAGTATGCTTCAGCGTGAAAAACGTTTTCTAGAATTACGCCTCAAATGAATGCCTAAAAAGTTGAGGCTTTCATCTAAGCAAATATTCAAAAGGTTTGAGTTTATGCCTCATGATAATTGTGCTATATTAGTATGCTTCAGCGTGAAAAACGTTTTCTAGAATTACGCCTCAAATGAATGCCTAAAAAGTTGAGACTTACATCTAAGCAAACATTCAAAAGGTTGGAATTTATGCCTCATGATAATTGCGCTATATTAGTACGCTCCAATATGAAAAACGTTTCCTAGAATTACACTCTAAATGAATGCCTAAAAGGTTGAGACTTACATCTAAGCAAACATTGAAAAGGTTGGAATTTATGCATCATGATAATTGCGCTATATTAGTACACTCCAATATGAAAAATGTTTTTGAGAATTACACCCCAAAATGAATACCTAAAAGGTTGAAACTTATATCTAAGCGAACAATCGAAAGGTTGGAATTTATGCCCCACATGACTTTAGGGTTCTATTGTTATGCCTCGTTGCACTATTTTTAGTACACCTTGCCGCTCAAAAAATTTTCAAAAGGCAGGAAGCAGGCAGCAAAGACGGAATTTAGTATATAAAGATAAGGATTTCTAGGTTTAGATCGAAATGGAATCCCCAATAACATGCAATTAATTCATAAACAGCAAGCTAAAAGCTATAAAAAAGTAAGCCTTTCATGTCCGTTTCATCCAAGTCTCACATGTTGATCAATTCAACATGTTAAGAACAAGAATATTTCTCATTGGAATATGACATGTTCTAAGTAAGCATGAGAATAGATGACGTTTTAACAATATAAAATACGCATAATACATAAACAATAACTCAAGTTTGACCTTCGCTGACGAGTAAGCACACAAACTTTGAGAGAGTACATCTAGACACTTTAACTTGATCTCAACGAAAGACTAAGCACTCCAACTAGTCCCACGATGGCTCGCGGATACTTGACCTTCATGTGACAAAATAAATTTTGGAGGTGCCCAGATGATCATTTTGTAAGTTGAAGTGATTCAACTAACGCAGTGGAGAGAATTTGAGGTGTCTACTAGATATGCACTCTCAATGTAGAAGTGCTTGCTTACTCAATCAAGGGGCAAGGTCAAGTTGAAGTGTTTGTTTATATATTACGCCTATAAAATATGTCTTCGCCTTTCATTAACCTCAATTGGAACATAACTGAGGTTACTTGAGCTAGTAGTTACTTTCAAATTAGAACAAACACAAAGAGGATCACGTAAACATAGTTGTTAATACATAAACAATAACTCAAGTTTGGCCTTAGCTGACAAATAAGCACATAAACTTTGAGAGAATCTAGATACTTCAACTTGATCTCAACGAACGACTAAGCACTCCAACTAGTCCCACTGTGATCGCTTTGTAAGTTGAAGTGCTCAACTAACGCAGCGGAGAGAAGTTGAGGTGTCTACTGGACGTGCACTCTCAGCTAGAAGTGCTTACTTAGTCAAGGCGCGAGGTGAAGTACTCAAGTGTCTGATTATATATTACGCCTATAAAACATGTCTCAACCTTTCGTTAGCCTCAGTTGGAACATAACTGAGGTTACTTGAACTTGTAGTTACTTGCAAATTAGAACAAACACAAAGAGGATCACACAAACATAGCTGTTAAAAGGAGAAAATGCATCTCCTGTGAGCCCCTTAAAGGAAGGTAAAAGCATTGCTGTACATTTTCTAAGTATAAACTTTACAAGTTTGAGATATGACTAAGAACATCTATGCTAAGGTTTAGCAGAAACTAGTAGAAGCCCCTGCCCTATCTATGAACTTCTATTTCAAGTTTAGGAATATGACTTTGTCAATCCCAAGTTGTAGAGAAACTTCTCTGATCTTGACCTTAGTATGTGACCTAAAGAGAACCTGGCAGATTGCTGTTTTGGTACATTCGAGTAGAGATCGTCCGTGACTTGAAGAGTGGCCACACCTATTTCTTTCCTGATAGCCTCAATGGTTTCAGTTTTCACTGGACCACCTGATGTATCAGTCACGTAAAAGGCGTTAACAGCTTGTGACCCTGTCGTCATAACCTCTGCCCGGGAAATGGAAAGACTATACTCCTATTAGTATGCTTTGATGCATTTTTAGCTAACATGTAAGTGAACATTTAAAAGGTTGGAATTTATGTCTCATGATAATTATGCTATATTAGTACGCTTCAGTGTGAACGTTTTCTAGAATTACGCCTCAAATGAATGCCTAAAAAGTTGAGACTTACATCTAAGCAAATATTCAGCGAGTTTGAGAACTTCATTTGCATTTGGATGAGTTTTTGTACCGTTAAAGTTCTCCTCTTGATAGCTGCCTCCAAGCAGTGTATTACACGTTGCCTCTCCGTTTCAGAACTAATGGGGCACCCATTCATATGCCTAATGTAATATTCCTAACCGAAAACAAAAGCAAGCAACACGAACGCAGTTTAGCAAAGAGAGAAAAATGACGACTCCTTCATAATCTTAGACTACCAATGGCCCACGAGAGTTGATTTTCGCATTTCTTAGCCACTAGCTCTCAGCAGGTTAGTGTACTATAAAACGTAAAAAACAATTTAGGAAATTTTCAAGCATTTAAAAGACTACCTGATAAGCTTCAGGTCCTTCGGCAATGATGGTAGCATGATACACTAGAAACTGCATATCTGTCAACGTGCACACTGCATCGAACAGCAGCTTAGGACGGTCTGGACATTTCAAAGTCACAACGGTGTACCCTTTATCTTTACACTTTTCTACAGTTACCAGGGGCCTCTTTTTGTCAACCGATACACAATCTGTGGAATCTTCATCAAAATCACGATCAGCATACATCATCTGATGTAGCCTCCTTCCAGTATGAGTCAAGCCAACAGAAACTGCTGTATTGGCACCCCACCAATCTGTGTTTCCTTTTAAAACATACAACATCAGTCTCTTGATGTTGTCAACCCTATCAGGATCAGTTATCGCCAATCTGCTTTCTTCATCAGTTATGTAAACAACTGATGCCATTCTTGAATTATGAGTCCATACTTCTGCGGCTACAACATTACATTTATGATCCGCGAGAACTGCAAAGATCTCTGAAAGCAATCCTGGTCTGTCTTGCCCAGTCAATTCAATGGTTGTATGTTCTGCTACGGATTGAACAGCCACAGGTCTTTCCAAAGCCCGGAAGCTGAGCCCCCTCTGTCCCAGTGCCTGCAACACAGGAACATAATCGCGTAATAATGTTTACTCAGTCTCACACTATAACAATATCTGTATTAAGTAAAGAATTTACTGAGGCTGACAACTAATGAAATTACTTATTTCAGTAAGCATACTGGACACGGACGGAGCCAGGGAGCTCAAGATTCGAACACATAAGGTCAAAGTTATTTCTTTTATGTATATAAAGTAGATGTTGAATTTTTTTGTGTGTTTACTTTTTAATCTTTTGAATCCACCCTTACAAAAATCCTGGCTCCGCTACTGATACCGAATCTAAAAGAGTGTTGCATTAAAACACATTGATGGATGAAAAACTTTTAAAAAGGTGTAAACAATGACTGCCTGATATGTCTCAATCCGGAATTAGATGTACCTGCTGAATGCGGTCGGCCACATTATCTCCAGAGAGCTTTTTTCCATATCGATCAGTAACATGAAACACTGAAACAAGGGAAAGAACAATTAAAACAAACAAACACTACTAACAAAAAAAGAAAGAAATTAACGACCGACAGATTCTGTAGCGAAACAACAAAATTTATCGTTAATCCTATTTACCAACGGATTAGCAATGATGTTCATAGCTAATTCCAATTTGTTTTTGTAGCGTAAAAGGTATACAACAACAACAACATAACCTGTATAACCCCACAAGTGGGGTCTGAAAAAGGTAGCATGTACGTATATCTTACCCCTATCTTGAAAGGCAGAGAGGCTGTTTCTGATAGACTATCAACTCATATACTCCTAAACAAATTCGAAAAACCTAAGAAGAGTCAAGAAACTCACCATCCATGAACCATTCCCCATCAGAAGATATATAAGCTCTTCTGACGATAAGGTTAAAATCAGCAAGAACCTGAACCACTTCCAACAAGCTTCCTCTTTTATTTGCACTATCAACCTGCAAAGTCCAATCATTTTTAAAAGGGCATTTCTCTAAAAATCAAAGACTCAATCCACTTCACACACACACACACACACACACACCAAAAAAAAAAAAAGGATCTTTAACAAATACAAAAGACATACATACCTTAATCAAAGTTGTTTTCTTGTCAGATTTGTTATCAACAGTAACCCTATAAACACCACATCATCAAAATTGACAATTGAATCAGCAGAAAGATTCAAAATTTTCACTTTACAAACAATCTTGATTACAAAAGTATCAATCTGGATCACAAATGGACATAGGGGGGAATGTCTGGCTACAGGTTCAGTTGAATTCAGTAACTTTAGCTTCAAATTCTGATACCATTTTTGACAATTCAATCAGCAGAAAGATACAAAATTTTCAATTTACAAACAATCTTGATTACAAAAGTATCAATCTTGATGACAAATGGACATAAGGGGGGGAATGTCTGGCTACAGGTTCAGTGGAATTCAGTAACTTTATCTTCAAATTCTGACACCATTTTTGACAAAGAGAAAAAAAAGTACCTTGGGGGGTTCATTCGAAGGGCAAGTTTCTTGAATTCCTCATCAACAAAAGAAGGAGACCAGTAATCCATTTTGGATGAATCCAAATTCTTCTGTGCTGTTTTCTTGGTTTTTTCAGCTCTCAAAGAGAGCTTTTTTTGTTGCTGTTGCTGTTGTGTCACTAGTGTTGTGTGTGTATTGAGTCAGTAGGACAGAAAGGATCTGATGTATTGCTGGTGTTGGTTATATATAAAAGGGGTTAACCAGATGGATGGCTCTTGACCTTTGTCTAGAGTTATAAAGAAAGAAAATATGGTCTATGGTCACTTGATCAGGGTTCATATGGGACCCCATCTACCAAACACCCGCCACTAGCTCTCAGCAGGTTAGTGTACTATAAAACGTAAAAAACAATTTAGGAAATTTTCAAGCATTTAAAAGACTACCTGATAAGCTTCAGGTCCTTCGGCAATGATGGTAGCATGATACACTAGAAACTGCATATCTGTCAACGTGCCATTTATACTAAATTAATAAATATAAAACATGTGTCATTTAGTCCTCATAACTCATTAAAAGTAGAGGTATGCATCCAACGATTTGGTTTGATTTTACATATTATCGATTTAATTTATTGATTTTTAATTTTTAAATATACTAAATGAATAAAATAATTTTATCAGTTTTCGATTTATTGATTTTAATTCTTTAACGATTCAGTTTTCGATTTATCCAATAAGAATGATAATGATAATTTACATTAATAAAAAAATAGATAGAGGGCGAAGACTATGTTTACAAACTTAAAAACATATAGAGTACGAACACTATGTTTATAAACTAACAAAAACTTTAATTAGTTAATTACAAACTAAAATATTAAAGTAGATAACTACTCACTGAGTACGGTAAAGATTAAAATATGTAAAATATTGTTATAGTATACTATTACTATTAAATACTAATATTTAATATTTATAAAGATACAAAATAATAAATTATTATAATCTTATTTGGGTTATCGGTTTATCCAATAGTGAAAATGGATATGGAATTAGCTGATAATCCAATAATCTTTTTTCTTTTAAAATCATTATAAATCTGATAACCTAATAACAGTAAATTAATAACATTTTTATCGGTTTGATTTATCGGCTAAATTGATTTTTGCATACTCCTAATTAAAAGGGAGAATAAGGGAGTTGTTATATATCCGAATGTCTCTTTTTACACAAAAAA
>DF365515.1:0-10384 GCA_000787875.1 Solanum virginianum
GAATTAAAGCTTAACATGTATTTAAGCTTATCTCTTGACCCCACTCCTCACACATGGTCCAATTAAAACATAACAACACCTTTAAGGGGGACACAACTCCTTCTAGACTCCAAGTTTGGGAAATTATACTTTGGTCCCCAAACTTTTCCTACGCGAGCCAATTAAGGACATGCAAAGATACAGTTAAAACATACGAATTCTAACATCCCAAGTTAGAAAATTCTACTTGAGTCCCCAAACTTTCAAAAATATCACAGTAGTCCCCAAACCTCCAATAATACTTTAGTCCCACATTCCCGTAACGGTTCTAATACGCAAAATACGGGTTCTAACATGTTCAACCTTAACCTGTTGACAATTTGGGAATTTAGAGACGAATTAAGTAATGTCCCTCTTCATTCTATTCACCCAATAGACTTCCCTCAAGTGGTGGTACATTTTTGGTAGAACTAGGATGGATGGAACATCTGGAGCTATGAGCTTCAGCCATGATCCTACCTCGAACACCATCAACATCGGGCGCACACAGTTTGCCCTGGTATCTCAACACCCCATCTCCCCTTTGGAGAAAACCATCACCTTCTGCTTGAGAACCGCTTCTTTCAATTGGAGTAAGATAGGGTCTTGGTCTTGCTTTTCTTTCACCTCTTACACTACAGATGAAGCAGAACTATTCTAAACATTGACCCCGTCTTCATTGTTACAAGACAGGGTCTTGCTCTTGCTTCTCCTTTACTCCTGACACTAAGGATGAAGCAGACCCATTTTGAACATTGACCTCGCCCTCATTGTTCTCTTCAAGTTGCACTCCCAATTGAGCCAATCTATAAACATCCTTAGCTAGTTCTCTCTTTCCTTCCTCTACATGGGTAGTGCTACCCATAGACATCCTACTAAGAGCATCAGCAACAATGTTAGCCTTACCTAGGTGGTAAAGAATGCTCATATCATAATCCTTGAGCAACTCCAGCCATCTCCTCTTATGCAGGTTGAGTTTTTTCTGGCTGAACATGTACTGCAAGCTCTTGTGGTTAGTGAACACGTCCACATGCACTCCCTACAAATAGTGGCACCAGATTTTAAGTATGAATACCACCGCTACCAACTCGAGATCATGAGTCGGATAGTTCTTCTCATGGATCTTAAGTTGTATTGAAGCATAAGCTATCACCTTCCGTCTCTGCATAAGCACACAACCCAATCTAACTCTTGATACATCACAGTATGTCATGAAGTCTCCCGTCCTGTCAGACAAAGTCAACACTTGTAGTCAATCTAGTCTTCAGTTCTTGAAAACTCTTTTCGTATTCCTCAGACCACTGAAGCTTGGCTTTCTTCTGAGTCAACTTAGTCAATGGTGCTGACAAGGAAGAGAAGCCCTCAATAAATCTACGGTAGTAGCTTGCCAAATCCAAAAAACTTCTTATTTCTATCGGAGAAGTCGATCTATGCCAGTTCTTAACCATTTCAATCTTCTGAGTATCCACCCGAATACTATCTCCCGACACAACATGTCCCAAGAAAGCCACTGACTTGAGCCAAAACTCGTATTTTGAGAATTTTTCATACAACTCATGGTCTTTAAGCATTTTCAAAACCACTCTAAGGTGGTTAGCATGCTCCCCTTTATCCTAAATATATCAAAATATCATCAATAAACATGATCTTGAACATGTCAAGATACGGTCTGAATACCCTGTTCATCAAGTCCATGAAAGTTGCAAGTGCATTTGTCAACCCAAAGGACATGACCAAGAACTCAAAATGGCCATACCATGTCCTAAAGGCTGTCTTTGAAATGTCACTTTCCCTCACCTTCAACTGATGATAACTCGATTTGAGGTCTATCTTAGAGAAACAAGTAGCACCCTGAAGTTGGTCGAATAGATCATCTATCATGGGAAGAGGATATTTGTTCTTTATAGTGACCTTGTTCAGCTGTCGGTAGTCTATACACATTCTGAGAGACCCATCTTTCTTATGCACGAATAGGACAGGAGCACCCAAAGGTGAGACACTAAGCCTTGTGAAACCTTTTCTAACAAGTCTTCGATTGTTCTTTCAATTCTTTCAACTCTGCGGGGGTTATTCTATAAGGTGGAACTGAAATGGGTTTGTCTCGGGAAGGACATCAATCCCAAAGTCAATCTCCCTATCGGGAGGGACTCTGGGCAAATCATCAGGAAATACCTCAGGAGACTCATTCACAATCGGGACTGACTCAAGAGTAGAAGATACAACATCATCAGACTTAACTCGCACGAGGTGATAAATACAACCTTTAGAGATCAACTTTCTAGCTCTAAGATAAGAGATAAATTTGCCCTTAGGGGAAACAGAACTCCCTTTCCACTCTAAGACAGGCTCATTAAGAAATTGAAACTTAACAATTCGGGTTCTATAGTCGATAAAAGCATAAAAGGCATGAAGCTAATCCATGCCCATTATTATATCGAAGTCAACCATCTCCAACTCTACCAAGTCAGCTAAGGTGCCTCTATGATAAATAGACACTACACAATCCTTGTAGACTCTCTCAGCTAAGATAGACTCGCCAGTAGAAGTAGAAACAACAAAAGGTTCAACCAAACACTCTGGAAGAATCCCAAACTTACTAGCCACATAAGGGGTCACAAAAGACAAGGTGGCACCCGGATCAAATAATGCATAACAATCAAAGATAAAGACTCAAAGCATACCCGTGACAATATCTGGTGCAACCTCTTGATCTTATCGATTACGCATAGCATAAAGGTAGTTCGTCCCGCCTTCTGTACCAGTAGTAGTACCCATCTGCTGGTTGCCCACTGGGGATGCTGCGGAAGACTGAGTTCTGCTGCTCCCTTCACCTTGCCTCCTCTTTGGGCACTCAAAACTGAAGTGCCCAGCCTGTCCACACGAATAGCAAACATCTCTTCCCACTCGACACTCTCCCAGATGAAGCTTAGTGTACTTGTCACACGGTGGCTTTCCTCTCGTGCGTTGACCTTGGGTCACACTAGCCTGAGACTGAGCACCGGAAGCCTTGAAATTCGAATAATCCTGAGATTTCTGATCATACCTCTTTGGCTGTACGGGCGCACTTGCTACAGATGATGCAGGATGGGATGATCTCCTCTGAAAGTAAGACTTGTCACCCTTATTCTGCCTCTATAGGCTAGGCTCATGCCCTGCTGACTTCACCTTTCGGTTCATCTGCTCTTCGCTATCTTTTTTCTTGTCCTCCTCTGTCTGCTGGGCATACATCATAATTCTGGAGATGTCTATGCCTGAGATCAGCAAAGCTGCCTTACACTCTTTCTGCACATATCTGCCTAGACCAGACACAAACTTTCTCATCCTTGCCTTCATGTCTTGCACCATCTCTGGAGTATACCTGGACAACTTAATAAATTAAGACTGTACTCCTTCATAGTCATCCCTCCCTGTTCAGATTCATGAACTCATCCACTTTCACCTCTTTCAACTCTTGAGGAAAGAAGTGGTCAAGGAAGGCTCTCTCAAACTCCTCCCATGCTGCAGGCTCCGCATTTTCCCCTCTACTGTCATCCCACTGATTGTACCACATATTAGCAACATCCTTCAGCTGGTAGGAGGCAAGCTCAACTCCCTCAATCTCATCAGCATGCATTGTTTTCAGAACCTTATACATCTCATCCATGAAATTTTGTGGGTCCTCTTCTACCTTCGATCTTGTATACACTAGCGGATTCATCCTCAAGAAGTACCTAAGTCTGGTGGCAGTTGAGGGCTCCTTTGAGCTAGAATTAGGAGCTTGAGGGTCTTGGGTATTATCGTGGGAGGCCACCAACTGAGTCAGCATGGTGATGGCTCCCCTAAACTCGCCTCAGTAGTGGGAGTTGGCTGGGGCTGAGCAGGGGGCGCTTGTGGGACCTCAACAGTCCTGGTAGGGCGTCCTCGTCTCCTCGTCTCCATCTGAACTAGGGCCTCAGGTTGGGCGCTCTCAGCAGCTGGGCTGCCGCATCTCTCTGAGCGGTTGTTCTCTTTGGTGGCATTTTCTGTAAACGTATAACATACGAGTTAAAATGAAATTTCCATAGAGTTAAACTCTACCGCACGAGTTCAGATCATCAAAGAAGGGTAACTCTTCCTAATGTCCTATAGCCTCATGCTTATGAAATATTGTGAACAACACACCTATAAATAAGACTCTACTAGACACGACTTCATAGACTCTCTAGGACACTTGAACTCTGGGCTCTGATACCAAATTAGTCACGCCCCGGGAGGGTACCCTAGGCGTGACTTGCACTTGGAGACTACTGCTAGCCCACCTAGTCCCATTGAATTCGTTCAATTAGTTCAATAGTGGAAGATAACCAAGAAATAACTATCTATCAATGGGCTACAACTATCAACTTAGTCTATCATAAATGAAATACGGAAAAAGGACAATCTTAGTGTAAAGAAAGGAAACAGAAAAAAAAGACCCCCAACCTCAGCCATCATCAACCTACGTCTAGAGAGCCTCTATATTTACTATCTAAGATGGTACCATGACAGGTTATGACTACCACAATCAAAGAAAATACATCATGATAAATGAAATGATAAATATGCCCTCCGAAAACTAGGAAGGACTCACCAAATCTCTGTCTGGAAATCCGTGAAACCTTAATGATTAGGCTGCTGAAGTCCTCTGTCTACAGAATCTGCATATAAAATGATGCAGCGCCAAAGGGGCATTAGTACATGGAATGTACTATATGTAAAAAGGGCTAAAATAAATAGTATACAATATCGTCAGCATCAGCAATCACTCATCCTCAACTCAGAGTAGGAAATAGGACTCTATCACCTCCCAATCCATCAAGACATCAAACAGTCACATCAAGTTCAGAGTACTATCATCATGAAACCTATCTAGGAGTTTCTATAACCGACAACTACCACCTATGAGCCAGTGATAATACAATGAAGAGATATCGTTGCCACATCCGTCTAGTACCTTGCCAGGGTACGGGACAAGTTTGTCAGAGATCCCAAAGAAGTTTGTCAAGCCCTCTATGAGGCAAAGGAAACATCCGCTTTCATGATCCATTCCTCTCCTACGCTGGCCACGTAGTTAATGAGTGTGAGTGGGACAAGGCTCAACATGCTCATAAGTCTATCAATACATTAAGGGTTTCCATCTCTCAGCCCTTACGGGCAAGATCACTCAGTTTATCTCATCATCTATCACCTCAAAGAGTAAGATTATTCCTTCAAAACTAAGGTCCGATCTCATTAGTCTCTAAGAGCACTAATTCAATCAGTTTCAGTCATCAATACCCTCATCTTAGGACTCAGACTCCAACAATCTACACATTCAGACAATCAAGGCTCTAAACATTACCCCTAAGTTCATTCTTGAGGTATTAAACAAGGGAAATCATGCAATTTAGGTATACAATCACACAATAATGCATGTAAACAGTGAATAAAAATATGATGATCATCGATTGGAGATAATATGATAAAATTAAAGATAATGTTCAAGAAAATAAAGATGATGCTCAAGAAACTCTTCAAGAATCACTACTCAAGACCCATCAACTATCAATTGTCAATCTACTGCATGTATTAGGGCACATGGAAGAACAATTTCATGCTTTGGATAGCCTTTACATACCTGGAGTGAAGAATCACCAAGAATTCTTCAAAAGATTGAGACCGCACTTGAAACCCTCAACTCTTTCTTCTTCCCCTCTCTCAGAAAACACGTTTAAACTTAGAAGAATGTGGATTTTGAAATCTTTTCGTACGAGATAAGTCTTAAAAATACGTTTTGGGACTTAAAAATAGGTTGAGAATGACCAAAATACCCTTCCCAATTTTTTTTAAAAAAATTAAAATTCACACACTGGTCCGCGACGCTCCAGGGGAGCGGACCAGTATAATTTCGCAAAATTTCAGAATTTTCAATTCTCGTCGAAAAATTAAAAAAATACCAATTGTAAGTCCACGCCCCTCCGTCAGAGCATTAATTAGCGAAAATTATTTTTCGCTCTGGTTGCTCTTAAATCAGGTCGAGACCATTTTTGACTCGATTTTTTGCGCTGATCGCAAATTCGATTTCGAATTTCCCATCGGGACTTTGGAAGACATGATGTGCGCACGATTACGTTTTAGGGGCATTTCAGAAATTTCATGGGGTGTTATACTAAAATAAATTTTTGACAAAAATAATAATAAGAATAATATATAAATTTATAACAAAAAAAATTATAAGATAAAGACGTATTACCTTACTTGAGATATTATTTTAGCTGAATAGATGAAACTTGTGAATGGATGTAGATGTTAGTTATAAAGTAAGAGAAATTTTTAAATAATAAAAATTTATTAAACTGAACTAACTAAACTAAGGTCATAATATAATTTGAATGAAGTAAATTAAGTTGGCATAACAATTAAATTCAAAAAGTGAAAAAGAAAGAGAAAAGAATATGAAACAAAGAAAGTGAGTGTGTAATATAAATAAACCTGAGAATCACATTGAAGTTCGAGAAAAAACGTAAAATAAGATCTAACACCACTTAGCACAAATCGATGAAGGGAGGTGAATGAATAAATCATCAATCAAAGCGAGAAAAAAATTAATTGCAATTATAAAATAAGAAGATGCATAAATCAAAAGTTGAAATTGAAGTGTTTTTATAGAAGCAAAGAAGTCATACATCGAAAAGGAAAGAAAATAATATTTTATTATATTTAGGACAAAACCTTTCATTATATAATTAGGATTTATGGTGAAAATAGAAAAACTTTTATTCAAATTGTAGAGTCATAAAGGAAAAAGAAAAAAAAATTAAGACAAATCAATTAATTATGGAAAAAAAATTGACAAACCAATTAACTATGGTAAAATATTTTCAAACAATTAATACATTTTCCTTATTTTAAAAAAAAAACCTTTTTTCTAATTATTTTTTTAAAAACACGTTTTCTCCCTTAATTTTTTAAAACCAAATCCTATTACACGCTTCCTCTACTATTTTCAAACAATTAATGCATTTTCCCTTTTTAAAAAAAAACCTTTTTTTAAATTATTATTTGAAAACATGTTTTCCTCTTAATTTTATAAATGTTAAAATGTAATACTATAACCTCATTCAACAATGAATTCTGGTTCAGTTTAAAAATTAAAATACTAAAAAGAGTGTGTCTAAAAAAAATAAACTACAATAAATAATATAAAAAATTACAGTAAAAAGTATAGAATGAGATGAAAATAAATTATAAACAGTAAAAAGATATTCTTGGAAAACAGAGAATAATAAAATTAAAATAGAGTCAATTACACTAATCCCAATTCCCACTTGCAGGGACTAAAACCCTAATAGTTGGAGGGGAAATTTAGATTGAAATTGTGCATCGATAGCCAAATTGAGGTTGAATAGTGAGGGCATACAGAAGGCTTTTCTCTGTGCCATGTCTCAGGATCCAAATAGCAGTTTAAGTTCCGTTTCTGCTGCTCTTGAAAAGGCACCCATGAAATCGTCTGCTGATCAATCGCAGCTTTTGCTCACTCGCTCTTCCAGGTAATTTTTATTGTTTTTTGTTTCGGTGGGGATGGGGGTTGAACTCACACAAACTTGGTACTGGTAACATCAAGAACCTGGCTTTACACGAATATTCTTTCATGTTTTCAGATATAATTGTCAGGTATTGTTATTGAAAGATCTCAGTCAAGAAATTTAAGTTTTTGACTTGCTTCATAATTGTAGTATCCGGGATAGTAATGGGTCAAAAGAGTACGAGATAGAGGATTAGAAATAGATAGAATAGTTTTTATCAGACAGATAATGAGATATTGTCTCGTCTTTATGTTAAACAAGTGTACCTACACTAGAATTCCATCTAGTATCATCACCAGCTCCACATTTTCTGTCGTGAACTTTTAAATCTATTTTATTTTGAGATGCAAGCTAAGTACATGATAGCTTTTGTTAGTACATTATCCTTTGTTGGGAGAAACGTAAGTAATGGAAGTTGGTGACTGACAATCTCATGCTAAAACCTTTACATCTTTTATTGTAGCCAAGCAGTATCACTCTGGACTTGCTCAAAACTTTGTGCCATTTGCTTTGTTGCTGGAATTTTTGTCGGTTACACACTGAAGCGTCGTGTACGCCGATGGGCTTCCAAATTTCTCAAGCAAATGAAGGACTAACGAAATTTGGATACTTACAGTTTTTGATTGTAATTTCATTTTCCATGTAGGTATCACATTGTACTTTTTTATTTTGCCATGATATCCACAAGTCTTTTATGTTGTTTCGCGGCATAGGCACTGACTTGTATTTATGTTCATTGTTTCCTAGTGCTTGATACAAAAAGAATTTATTTCTTCAGTATCCTTTATTGATAGCCCTCTTCTATCTGTAATTTCTTATATATCATTGGACCTTTTTTGACGACATAAAGAAAAAGAAGATAGAAATAAATACACGAGACAGTTTATTTATTTTGGAGTACGAAAAGAATCTTTTCTGTCACTGCTCAGGAAACTTGATAGATATAACTGCCTTGAAGTAGCTTGATTCGTCACTTACTCGCCGCTCATAAAGCAATATCACGCCTTCCTTTTCTTTACCTTATTACGTCCTTCTCTTGCCTCCTTTCTTTAATTCTCCTCTTCATCCTCGGACTTGCAGCTTAGTGATATTCACAATGCACTGAGGATCTCATATACCATTCTTCACACCCTACACATAGGTTCATAGTAGTAGGACATTTTGGCTATATGTATTTTGACACTCCCAAGTCTGTAACGATGAACATGATTGCTTTCTTGTGTCAGTAGGAACATCTTTTTGTGGAGATTCCCAAAGGACAAATGATTGCATTTTCCTATAGATAGAACTCACTATTTTGATTTCTTTCTCTATTGTAACTCGTATAATATATGCATTTACATTTCTCTGAATAGGTGTGTAGTGGTACATTCATTTCTCTTAATTATATGGATAATTACAAAAAATGAAAAGAAAATAAAAGAATACCGTGTAGCTTATTTGCTAAATTTGCTATCTCAAAAGTACTCCTTGTGAAACTCAAATCGTGTGGATGTCTTGTAAGTCAATTCTTGTGATAGCTTCTTCAATTCCTTTGCCAAGGCAGGCAATCCACAGTAGAAGACTCCTGTGAATCACGTATAACTATGTTGTTAACCAATCTGTTAAATCTATTCTTCCTTTTAGTTCTCTTTTCCCTTCCCTCTTCTGTTAAAATTGCAAAATTTTATCAGGGAAGTGCCCTGTTGGTGTCTTCTTCCTTTTAAATGGTCATTGTTATGAAGTTTGAGGTTTTTGTTTCTTTCTGAAGTTTAAAGAACACATTTTTCATCTCATTTGTTACACTGTTTAGCTTCCTTTGGAAGACAAATTAAGATTTATAAAGCCATACTACTTCATCATGCATTAGTATTTTAGAGCTATTTTCTATCTTCATCTAGTCTAAAAGCAGGCTATTCTTATAACTGGTAATGTTGCTGCATCGTTATGTTATGCTTCATGTTTCATGTGTTTGATTATATGTGTCTCATTTCTTCCATCGCCTCTATTATGTGATAGTTTCTGTTGGCAGGAGGTTTGGACATATATAGAAGTGAGAGGTTAACAAATCGGTATGACACAGCACTTCTTAGAACCACATGTGCTTACAGTTTATTACAGTTTAGGTTGTAGGAATTTTTACCTACTGTGGAATATGGATGTTTTGAAGCAATTTTGTTGAATACTTCCTTCCAGTTGGGCCTTGCAAAATGTGTCCTTACCTGCAGTAAAATTAGTTTAATTAGTACTGGATGGAGAATAGTTCCACCTCTTGTTTGCTTCTCTCTATTCTGTGTTGTGGTTGAAACTTTTCATGAAATTTAGCAGCTTTCAAATAATAAAATCTTTTTCTGGCTAGAACATAGCGCTCATTGAGCTAAGCAATTTTCATTACTTCAGTATATTTATTTTTCTGGAGTACTGTGTGATAAAAAGATACCACCTAAACTCAAAGGTCATTTTTAATTGGTGGTTAGACCATCTTTGCTGTATGGGGTGGAATGTTGGCCAATCAAAAAGGCGCATGTCCAGAAGATGCATGTCGCAGAGATGAGGATGTTGCGATGGATGTATGGTCACACCAGGAGTGACAAAGTTAGGAATGAGACCATTCGGGAGAAGCTAGAGGTGGCTCCAGTGGCCGATAAGATGAGGGAAGCGAGACTGGATGGTTTGGACATGTGCAGAGAAGGAGTACCGCTGCTCCTGTTAGGAGGTGCGAGAGCTTTGTTTTATGAGCTACACAGAGGGGTAGAGGTAGATCGAAGAAGTAATGGGGGGAGGTGATTAGACATGATATGGCGGAGCTTGATCTCACAGAGGAC